>OZ029914.1:40507923-40716193 GCA_964023275.1 Norana najaformis | reverse complement strand
AATGAAAGCCATACAGACATAACTAGATGAGAGTTCATATGATACATCAAAACGTGATCCTGAAACAAAAAGCCCGCATCTCTTCACCAGAACAACCTTATAGTCATGCGAAAATATTGGTGACAATAGACCTATTAAAAAAACTCGAGTGAGTCTGAACTATATAAATGTAAGTATGGACGCATCAAAGTACTCAATACAGCGCCTTTTAAGTGTCTCACAAAAGAGCTGAAAATCACCTGCGCTATATAAATTTCTGCAACGCGTGCAGTTAAGTTTAGTGCCGGCGCAATCTGGGAAGTAGTCGACCAGCCTGCGATGAACTGTCCCCGTGTCCAGCACCGTGGGATTCGTCGACTGCCGGCTCAGAGGCCAAAGAGCAGAAAATGAGCGCCTTCTTTACGTTCCTCATGGAACAATGGAACTTGCTTTTTCCTTTTGACGCTCGCCTGTCAATCTGAACAATCCTTAGTTTGCCCTCTCCCCTGCAGCCCTTCACGCAAGACTGAAAATCGAACTGTTCAGGCTATCCTATCCTGCTTCCGCTCCTGCACTCTCCCATGCCCACCGTCACCAACGATTTCAACCGTATCACCATGTTGTCTCCTTGGCTTGACCCCCGGATTCTGATTCTTTAACCCTTTATAACCGGCCAGCATCTCCGATAACATTTGATGGAATCCATATGGAACCAGTCAGAGTCCCATATAGAAATATGTTCATATGATAATATGGGTCCCATATGGGCATGCCTCGGGCAATTTTGTGGTGACCTGGCACAGAAACTGACCAAAAAACGCGGCTCTTACGAAAATGATTTGATATAGCGCCGGTGTTTAAGCAGGTCACTCTGACGCGGCTTTTGTATGACGCTGAGAAATTATGGAGATTTAGATTTACATTACATTTACATTACGGACACGATCTAAAACGCGAATCTGTCTGTTCCAGAATGTTCTTTACGTGACAATGAATCCAGTGAACCAGTCAAACGGGCCACCTAAACCTCCGCGGGCCACCCAAATGGAGCAACAAGGCACGCCACCCCCGAAGCCTCCGAGAGTAAGCCAGTCCTATACGACGGAGTACGTCGAGATGAACATCGCCAGAGCCTACGCCACAGGAGTGGCCCCGCCGTCTAAGAATCCCATGTTCAGCCTTGTCGAAGTGTACGCTAGCATCGATCACAACGCTAAAGTTCCTGCACCCTCTTCGAAACTCTCATAGTGTATTATTCCGCATTGTTAGTTCCGTTTCCCGACACCAGAAACCAACTCTTGCCACTGTCTTTCACTTTAACCGCTTATAACAGCTTCTCCCATAAACATTTGATTGAACCCATAAGAGTCACATATGGAAATTTGCTCATATGGGATATGACTCCGATAATTTATGGTGTTCTGGTTTGATTGGTAACTCGCGTGACTTGTAGTCCAATGATTGAGGATTTGAGTTCCCAGAGCAGGCGCTGGAACGATCTTGGACGAGTTGCTTGCTCAGTCACAAAGCATTGAAATTTGGAATGAACTGGGAAATATCGCGTGCTGTTTTTCCTATCCATCCCCAAATACTTTGAAAAATATCTCCCCTTGATGGTTCAGGTGTTGGGATTACAAGTGAGTACCTCTTATGCTCCACAATTGCATATAGGAGATACTTGCTTGCAATTGTGAGAATTCCCCAAAGACATAGCACTTGGTCAATTAAATACTCTTGAATCTGATTGACAATTCGCGGAAAGAAGTATGTGCTACTGAATCTTCGATTAAAGAATGTTCACATTCCAAAAGTACTACAACATTTTAACATTTGTACATGTATATTGTTATCACCATTGCATGATTTATTTTCGTTGTACGCATCTCACGAGTCTTAATGACCTTTATGAAAACGATGTTTAAACTGGTGACTATCTATCATTTAGGTCTAACTTGTACAGATCGGTGTTGTTTGTGCTACGATCCAAATTAGGAATGGGATTGCTTATCTGGAGACTGTTCCTATTAAGGTCATAATTAGCAAATTAGCGAATTCTTAACATTTGCTTTGTGTAACATTTATGAACTAGAGAGCTCTCTGGAAGATCAGCGAGTAGATTACTCAAAAACTATTGCAAATTAGAAAAATTAAATGTTCTTCAAGTCACAGAGACATGGTTGATTACCGTATATCTTTCGCCTATAGATGTCAGTGCCTAGTGACTAATGACGTTGACTGGCACAAGTTTATGAATGACTCCATTTCTTCGTATCTAAAACCAATTCGCTACAGTGTCGTGTCTGTATGTAGTTGATTTTGTAAATGCCAGCCTAGGACCTTGGAGATGCATGCTCGCCCTTCACTGAGACGACCATTGCATGTGGGACTTGAACAGTTGCTTAAAGTATAACAGGCTAGAGTCATTGAACGATGCAAAGTCGTTTTAAATCGGCGTTATGTGAATAAGGCACTGACATCTATGAGCAGAAGAAGCGTCTGTCGGATCGTACGAGCTAATGAGTCATAGTATATTGTTGGGATTGTTCGGATGGCCGCGCGCCGGGGACGGAATTGGGGAGAGCAAAAGAGGAGGTTTAAATTTAATAGGGGATGTA
The DNA here is from genome assembly GCA_964023275.1 of Norana najaformis. Lineage (NCBI taxonomy): Eukaryota > Metazoa > Annelida > Clitellata > Crassiclitellata > Hormogastridae > Norana > Norana najaformis. The sequence continues at coordinate 40,713,599 of OZ029914.1, read as the reverse complement.
AATTTAATAAAATCATAGTAGAAAAGCAACTTTATACACAAAGTAGTCATGCTTGACGACTATTGTATTGAAATGTCTTGAGCTATTTCAATAGAACGTTAAAGCAATGAAAAAATGTACAAAAACATTGGAATATGTTATTTTGTCTTGGGTTGGATTAACATACTTTTTATTTGAATATTCCACACCCCAACGTGCCCGTCTGCTTACAAGTGCACACACGTTGAGTGATTTTCGGCAACAACCAGTGATTTTGCTCCACGAGGGCTTGTCTTACATCGAGAAACGTGTTACGGTTGGAAGATTCAACAAGTTACTGAGGAGTTTACGACTGATGTCCTGATTGGTCTTCTCGCTGCCATTGATCTCCTGCCATTGGTTGATTGTAATGATCTTTTTGTGAATCAGCCAATCACTCAGCCGAAAAGGATCTACGTCGGATACAATTTCTGCTTTGATGTCTTGCACTCGTCGCTTTATTTCCATGTTCGACAAAGTGGCAAAACAGCCAAGAACGCCGATTCTGTGGAATGGCGGAGACGGAGGAAGAAGAGCAGAGTTTGTCTCTTTCTCTATAAAAAGCAGCAAAACTTTCAAAGTTCTTCACCATACTCATTTGTTTACATAATTATGCGATTTTGATATTTCAGTCCAATATTTCATGGTAGCTATTTTTATGCATAAATGTTGACTTATTGACTTTACCAAACTATAAATACAGATTCGGTCTTGTATAAGCTACGGCTTTTTAGTCTGCTTCGTTTGCAATGTTTGTCGTTAATACTGTCAACTATAAAGTCATTTTATGCAGCTTAACTTTACAAACATTATTTGCATCAAGTAGCAAAATGACAATAAGTCTTTATAATCAATAAACAGTACGAGTGTTGCCTTATTTTAAAACAAGCAGTGTCACTGGATGAGTACTCTGGACTGTCTTAGTGGAATCAGCTTCTGAATATTGACCTGATTACGGCTTGGTTTTTACGCGCCATTGGTTGATGCCTTGTGCATTAAACACCGTCAAAATAGTAGTTACTAACTGATAATAATAATAATTAATAATAATAAAATAAACAGTAAAGTTATTAAGATGTTTGTCAACAGTATCATCAGACATTGAAGTTGAGTTGACCGGTAATAGATTACTAATGCGCTTACTTTCAGCACTTCTTACGGGTTCTGGTTCCTTGTGCATCATGTCAGCGGAGGCCCTTTTATATGAATCGACTCACATTTACTAGTTCAGATAAAGATTAGTATTTAAGAACTAGTCTTTTAGTTTATCATCGTGTAAAATTGATCTTTATAGATTACCTCTTTGCAGAGTTATTTTGTTATCATGCACGCATACAGTGTACATACACATACCAGCAGTTAAAGCAACATAAGGGGACTGCGTTGTCATCGCTGAAAGAACTAACCTGTTACCATGCAGCTAACAGGATATTCTGGAACATTCGTTGCTGTTGTTCCTTTTAGTTTGTCCTCTATGTTAAACTTCGGCGTGCACGTAAGAGGGTACGATGCTCCAGGATCAGCTTTGTTAAATGGCACAGTCAAAGAACTAGTGACTTGGCTGTTTGAAATTGTCTTTGTATGAGTTGTTTCCAGCCTTCCGTTCACGTTGCACCATTCTATCTTAGAAGGCCAGTATCCAATGTAACCAATACTGCAGCTCGCTTTTATGAAACCAGATATTACTTCCTTTGAGCATTTCGGTTGCGCATCTGAAGACAATAAATAAAAATGTTATGCACATTCGATGTATCACAAGGCTCAGTCTTTGGGCCATTTATGTACATTTTGTACACAACCGACGTAACCAATATCATCAACGCTTTAGACGCTCGGGCTCATCAATTCTCTGACAAAGTCCATCTGGTTTGTGTGTCCAAAACACAGACAATCGTGACGCACGTGCAGAGCAGAAGTCCTCGAATCGGTTGCGACTGAATCCAGTAAAGGCGGAAGCTATATGGCTGGATACATTGCAGGCACGTGCAATAATGGACAGGGAAATTGGACAGGCAATTTCGTTGGAAAACAGAACACATCGACGGGGCGTTAGAGTGATTCTAGATGCACAACTATCCACGAAGGAGCATGCCAACTCTATCTGCAGCTACCAGCTACGTGAGATCAGAGACATACATCGAAATTTATTGTTTCATACGGCTGTTACTCTTATCCATTCCTTAATTCTCACGCACCTGGACTACTGTAATGTTCTTCTTGGCTGTATGCCGAAGTTCCGGATATGTTAGCTTCATTTATCCTGAACTTTGCTGCCGAATCGTCGTTAAAAGCTGCAAATTCTCGCATATATTGGGCTATTACGCGAGACCCAATAGAACACATCGAACACTGGCTGAAGGTCGAGGACAATATCGCATTCAAGATTCTGCTCATGGGATGAGCCTCGCTAGTTACATCGAGTCCAAAACACATAAGGGATCGATGTTCCCTGTTTTGAGCCTTCCGGATCGGCGATAAGTTCTGTAGCTTAGGGGATCTGCGCTACCGTTCGAAGATGAGTGAGTCGTGCCTCTCTCTCTCTCTCTCTCTGTTTGTATCTCTGTCTCTGTGTCTCGCTCTCTCTGGCTCTCTCTCTGTATCTCTCTTTGTCTCTGTCCGTCTGTCTGTCTGCCTGTAAGTCTCTCTCTCTCTATATATATATATAGCACACGATTTGAGCCCAATCGAATATGGTGTGTCCTACACAATTATAAACCTTAAGTGTATCGCGAAGATTACTTACCGCTTGTAAAGCATCTGGAAGAAGACCATAGTTGCAAGACATAGACGTATACTATGACAGTAATGCTCATTGATGGAGATGGATGAAGAAGAGAAGCTGTTGACTGCTTTGATGGCGCTCCTTCATATAAAACAGCAAAACTTCCAAAGTTCCTCATCATGCTCTTTTTGTTTACACAATGATGCGATTCTGATAGTTCAGTCAAATATTTGATTATAGTTATTTTCAGGCATAAATGTGGACTTACTGACTGCTGAACTAGACGTACGTGTTCGATATAGTATAAGCTATAGGTTTTATTCGTTTGCAATGTTTGTGGTTAATATTTGCTATCAAGTGATTTTAAAGACGAAACTTTAAAAGTTATTTGCCATAAAGTAGCAAAATGCCAAAAACTTTTTATAGTCAATAAAGAGTTTGAGTGTTGTCTTATTTTAAAACATACAGTGTCCATGCATAGGAAACATGAACTGTCTTACTGGACTGATCTTCTGGATATTGACCTGATTACTGCTTGGTTTTTGTGGGCTAAGAGTTGATGTTTTGTGCATTAAACACCGGCGCAATAGAAGTTACTAACCGATAATAATAATAGCATTATAAGTAATTAAAGTGTTTGGCGGTAGTATCATCAAACATTAACGATCAGTGGCACGGCGGCAGATTACTAATGCACATTCTTTCAGCACTTCTTACAGATTTTCAATCTGGTGCATCTTGTCGGCTTATGCCTTCTTCAATGTGAATTGACTCACAGTTACTAGTTCAGATAAAGATTACAATTTGAGAGCCAGTCTTACAGATCATCATCGTGTCAAAATGATCTTTATAGCTCACTACTTTGCAGAGTTATTTTGTTTTCGCACATGCATACAATGTACATCAACATACCAGCAGTTAAAGCAACATAAAGAGACTGCGTTGCCGTCGCTGAAAGAACTAACCTGTTACCGTGCAGCTGACATGATATTCTGGAACATTCGTTGCTGTTGTTCTTTTTGGTTGGTCCTCTATCTTAAACTTCGGCGTGCACGTAAGAGGGTACGATGCTCCAGGATCAGCTTTGTTAAATGGCACAGTCAAAGAACTAGTGACTTGGCTGTTTGAAATTGTCTTTGTATGAGTTGTTTCCAGTCTTCCGTTCGCGTTGCACCACTCTATCTTAGGAGGCCAGTATCCAGTGTAGCCAAACCTGCAGCTCGCTTTTATAAAGCCAGATGTTACTTCCTTTGAGCATTTCGGTTGCGCATCTGAAGACGATAAAAGACAAATATTCCGCACAAGGATTTAAAATCAACACAGTTTACGAAGCAATGAAACGTGAAGTACATCATACTGGAAATAATACTTTAAACGATGAATAATGTATGTCAAAATTTTTGAGACTTTATGATGATGATTAAACTGTGCGAAAATTTAAAATAAAATTCTCAACTGTTGACAGTGAGTATGCCTTATAGTACCTTTCAGTTGTGAAAGTCTCAATTTTTAATAATTTTATTTTTTTCAAGTAATCTAAAAATAAATTCCCAGCTGCATTCTAAATTAACGGCTCGTTCTTCTTCGGTTCACCAGTAAAACTATTTTAAGCATTTGTACAACATTTGAAGTTCTTTGATAGCCTTAATTACACTGTAAACGCATGCTAAACTCTGTTGACTAACTGTTGGTAAAGAAAGCTGGTCAGATGTTGACGTCAAATTTCATTTATGTTCTACAACCAGTGGAACCCTTCTACTGCCAAATGGACTTTAGATTTTCCCATGGCATCTTTGGGCATCTCCTTTGACTTGTAGCAGCGCTAGTGAATAAGCTGGTGCTCTGTGCTTAGCTTTAAAGTTGAGTTTTAGAAATTGTCGAAATTGCGATTACTATTAGTTCTTAGTGCTTCCTGGCTATCTACTTATCCTGATAATATCACTTTATTCTATTTGGCCTACTTGTTGTTTGGTCTGCAAATTTAAATAAATACTTATTAATTTCAAGTCAAGTTCAAATAGAAAATGTTAATTATGTAATAATTAAATTTAACTTCTCTCTTCGATCGCTGTTTCTTAATGTTTTTAACACGCTTACGCTGCTGCCATAGTGGCCACAGAGCTTAGTCGTTTCTTAGACTGATTCCTAAAGTTTGTCCTAATATCATCTCAAGCTGGTTTCTTGAGATCTATCCCAGCATCACCTTATACTGGTTCTATGAATAGCTATCTCTAACGCAAACGATTTCAACACTATCAAAACAAGAGTGTATCCTGCATAATTACAAACTTAACATGTGCCATGAAAATAGCTTACCGCTAATAAAGCAGATCGAAGCCAAAGTGACAAGAGATAAGCAAAGGCGCAGAATATGGCAATACTGCACACGGGAGGAGACGAAGGAGGAAGGGATGAGGTTGACTGTTTTGATATGGCTCTAAAAACAGCAAAACTTGCGAAGTTCGTCACCTTGCTCTTTTTGTTTACACAATTAGGCGCTTTTTAAATTTCAGTTTACCAAATGCAATATGTCATCATCATTATTCCATTGAACACGCTAAATTCAATTAAAGTCAATTTCATGCTTATCCAAATTCCTACGCGATACAGCAGTCAATTTGAAATTACATTTGTATTCAACTTGAAACTGCCTATTACAATCACCAAAACTTTTTAAGGAAGCAACACTTTTGAAGAAATTTGTTGTCCAACGTAGTCTGCTGAAGTTAACATCAAGTCACAGAAACTGCTGAGTGGACACGAGTAATCAGGCAGACGGTGATTCATGATTAAGCCTACAAGCTCACATCCAAAGATCCAGATTCACGCTTCTCAAAGTTCTCTTTGCCATATTGACCTTTCAACTGGCCACGAGCAATAATGCTGGCGTTCTCCAACATCCAAATGAGTTTGCGTGGGATGAATTGCGAAGCTAAGAGTAAGCGTAGAAGCGTAAGAGTAAAAAATTTCATCATCTGTGCAATAATGGCAAACGAAGGCCTACGACATAAAACATTACGAGATTTCATATTCGTTTACGACACAAATCTCAAAAGAATTTCGTTGCTAAGAATCCACAGGTTCGGTCTATCTAGGTTTTGCATCTTACCTACTTATTTACTCTCGTACTCATTCAATTCATATAATCGACTAACTTCTGTTTCCTCTGTTTTGAGTTGCGGTATTCCACAAGTTTCTGTACTCGCTTCTTATTGGTGAAACTAAAGGAGATCGATCAGTGGTCACTCACCAGATATCGTGATCTTTTAACATCCCAAAATCAATAAAACAGAAAACTGGAAGATTCACTTACTTCAGAATTGAGTGTCAAAGAGGATTTTATCACAACGACAATGTACATTTCCAGAATTGACGAGGAAAGGAAAGAAAAACTGTTCAAGCCCTTACTCTTCAAGTTATTGTCGTTCCCGCACATTGGAAGTGTTATTCCTTCCAGAGACCACACAAAATGTGTAGCACAAGACGCACACAACTAAGAAAATGAAAGTGAGAAATGTGCAGACGAGTAGCAAAAATATCTCCAAGGGTTCAAACACAATTTCGTACCCCATTTTTGGAGACGTTCAAAGTCAAATAATATGTGAACGATGTGAACGATGATCTGACGCAGAATAATCAATAATTACGTCAAAACAAATTGTATAAATAAATGTGGCGCCAGCTGTCGTAGTAATCGTAATCTCGAGATTTCTGAAGCACCTAACGAAAGCTAAGTCGCTTGCGGACAATGTGGAGTGGTTGGATTGCAAATAACTGATGCCATCGTAACGATGCTGATGGCATCAGTCGATGGTCGCTACGAAGTAAAATCGTTGTGCAAACTATAATTCAAGTCAAGTCCGGTCGAAAAGCACTGAAAGAAATGCGAGGAGACTTCTAGAGCGCCCAACGAAAGCTAAGTCGCGGGAACCAACTTATTTACAGGCGCTCAGTGTTTATGCAGTTTGAAACGAACTAAAATCAGCATGTTAACTATAAATTTGCTCTAGGACACATAAAACCGATAAAGAACAAACAAAAATCTTGTTTCCTTCATGAATTGCTCCGAATATTTGCTGTTGGCTCAGAGGACCTGCCTGTCTGCGATAGGAGATAATGAGACATCTTGTTCAATCAAACCTCATCGTCGGGAGAAAGAAGAGAGAGAGAGAGAGAGAGAGAGAGAGAGAGAGAGAGAGAGAGAGAGAGAGAGAGAGAGAGATTAATTGTTCAGTACTAGAAATAGATCAATTCTCTAGCCCTGCCAGCATCAATCGATTGTGCAAAGCCAATGACTTTGTAATGGAGGCACAGCGTCTTATCGTCTCACCCATCGCTGCCAGATGGTTGGCATCAAGATCTGATGATGATTATTATTAGTAGTAATAATTCTATAGCGCCGTTATCATAATGGATAAATCATCAATCGATGGTGCTTCAAATGAATTTGCAGTCAAACTCAAATTCTCTCAGAGAAGCCAGGTGTAATTATGATAAGTCAGAGAAAACAGGAGCATTTTTGATTATGACATGATTTAATTATCATACAATACCGTATTCGCATAGTCTAGTCGAGAATCAACAACGGGCAGTGGCCACTCTTTTAGTCATGCAATCAGGAAATGCTTGATGTGATGAAATGCCCTGATGTGGTATAACCAAGGCCTGCAAAAGTCATGGTGTGTTAGTTATCAATGTATATGCATAAAATTATTTTCGTAATACTTCGTACAATGAGGATGAGTTTTAAGGATGACACAATAGCAATGACATAGGCCATATCAAACAGAAATATTTGATTGCTAAGACTTTTCAAAATTTGTTGCGGGAGGTAACCAGTAATAAGGGTTTCTATCCCACGAAGTCTGGTTACTCTTGCGCTGAAGAATTCGAAACTCTAAGCATTTGAAAGAATCCTATGATAATACACTTGTAAACCTTATTAAAGTAGGTACTGCATTGGATTGGATTTTTAAAGTAGGTTAAGTTTTTGCCTGACTGACTAACGAGCGATGTGTGGTATACAAGTAGTAAAAAGAAGAAACAGTCGGATGGACCGACGGGTATATGAACGGTCCTTTATTTACAAACAATCATAGGACTATAGGTCTTATTTAGAAGCCGCAATATGTATGCTTTCAAAACAGATATATAGATACACAGACACATAGGCGAGCAGACAGTACTTTAAAAAAATACGGTTGAGAGTGCAGTCTTGGAATGAGCACAATTTCAGTTACTGCGAATTTAAATACAGCTTGCGAATTCATGACAGATATGTAGACCGATATACAGACCGTAGACTAATACACAACGCTTCAGCCTTCGTGTGTTGTTTTTTCTGCACTTTTCAATGTAACTGTGTTGCCTTTACCACCGCTAAGCTCTGCTATCGTTCATAGGCCTATATTTTACATGCAAACCAAAACATTTCACTAGTTTTTCAAGAAATTGCGTGCATTGGAAAAACCTAATTTGGGATTTCCATTTCGAAACATATTACTATAAATCAGCTGACATGCCGGTCTGTAATTATAAATAATGAGTATTATGAGAGAAAAAACAAATAAAGTGGTATGATCATCATTAGGGCCTGCATAGCTATCGGTTATTCACTTCTGTTTACACAGTTAGGCCCTTAATAATCCGGGTGCCTAACTGTCACTAATTCGCACGGAAACATAACTGCTGTAAATACTCAGGCAGGATATTGAAAACACTTGGCTTTAACGCTAGGAGGGCCTATAACCCATATAAAACAACATATAGGTCGACAGGCTGCTTAGTCTAAAGGTTTTTTCTTGAATCCAGATGTTCTTAATATACCAGTTGTATAAAGTAAAAAATAAAATGGAGTTTTATATTGGAATACTTACGTGCATCGCTTTTCCATGCGTTGGTGAGTCTCTTTGTTTAACATTGCGATAAAATTAAAGTCGGTCTAAATTCAGAGAAGGTTAAACAGCTTACAAAATATGCAACTGCAAGTGAAGTCCTCCGAAGGCTCAGACTGGAGTCAGTTGTTCTCTGCAGTGACAGAAGCTCACAAAAAATTCATTAGGTCGTCTATTTGGTCATAGAAAGTGAGCCATCAGCTTTTACTTTAAATGAGAATTTGCACAATGGCCGTCTTCCAAGATCGAAGAAGTCTATGAAAGCAACCAGCTGCTCTTGTATAATTTTATTTTCTTAAAGTCTAACCTTTTCTCTTATTATATCTGCTATGCTGAAATTATTTTTGTTTCTTGAGGCGAGCATAGTTTCGTTGATTTTATCTATCGGGTACTCCGTTAGTTAGTCAGTCAATTATAAAGACATTCAATATAGCGCCTTCTGTGTAAGTACCTCGTAGAAGCACTGCCTACATTAGCCTAAATGGTGCTAAAATTCATTGACAGCTAGAAGTTTATCAGTAAGAAAGTGGTACTGAGACAACTAGAGAAATCACCACTGGCGGTCTCCCACACATGTACACACACACACACACGAGCCAAACTAAAGAATTCTTATCCAGTGGCAAACATGGTGGGGAGTACTGCATGGAATCCAAAGTCCAGATCTCTTAGGTGAAGACCATCATTCCTGGAATTTGTATAGTTCCAAAGACGTGTTCTAGGCGTAGCTTACTTCCGCCCGGGGCAGTGACTCTTCACTATGCTCTGTTGATGAATACGAGGAATTCAAAATGTGTGCCTGTCTGATATTGAAAGAAGGCGTAATTAATACTAAACAAAACCAGATGTCTTAGCAATTAGGCACTTTAGCGCTTTGAAAATTAATGATCATGAGCTCAATTGTATATGTTGAGAATACATTGCATTATATCGTGGTCAAATAAAAGTGTTACAGTAGGCCTATTTGTATTGTAAAACACACTGCAGCCTCGATTAGTACAACATCTAAACTTCAGCATAAGAAAAGACTGCGATTGTTTAAACAAAAAGCCGAAGAAGTCTTACTTTTATTTTTTGCAAATATCTAAATCCTTCACATCTTATATGTTTCATAGCTTCACGTGAAGGCTTATAAACAATCTGACAAATGGAGCATAGAAAATCTTGTGCCTTTTAAAGTAGTTTGTAGTATGGTCATATAGATTATCATTGGTGAAATATCAATTACACGACAACATATAGAGTTGCAGGGTGGGACGAACAATAATGATGGTCATCTTTATTTATTTCAGCAGCCGAACAGACATCAGTTGCGTTTTTGGAACCGAATTTCTCAATAGGTAAATATCTACGGCTTCTATTGTGAAAACAAATTATAGGTTAGATGTAACTTCATCCAAAGCAAACAACGCAATATGATATCATACATATGTGTCATTCCATAATAATTGCCTCTTATTGCTCTAGGCCAGTGTCTACTCAGTTACACATATAAGCCGGGTTTTGGTAATTAGGGGACCAAAGACAAACGACAATTAGAGTTGTCATTATACGGGCCCTAGATATGACAGTTTGAAGTGGGTTCTAACAACTGTTATACAGAAACTATGACTGCTGAAAGAGAACAGGAAACTTAGACTGCTTGGCCTCTAACTTGACCTGGACCCAAAAGCTAAAATTTGACTGGCACACATTGTCTAACTTATGACACATCGCCAAGTACCACTGCAGTATACTCACTTTACTGCCCTCTGGTGAGCCACACGCTTAAGTCAAGGCGCCTCTGAGCGTGAGTTCGCCGGTTCGCATCCAATTCGTGGCTTCTTTCATTCATTAGCTCGGTCCGTACACTGGGACCTTATTCAAACGGGAGGCGGTGGTGAAGAATCTCACCCGATTAATTCACTGAAAATGAGCAGGATCGAGACCATACGGTCGCTATACAAAAACGTGTACATTTACAATTACTCTTGACCACACCTATCTGTATCAAATGATCAGCAATATCGCAGTATTTGTTTACGCCTACATTTTCATTTTAGTGTACGTAAATTATCGCTAAGACTTAGACCTTCATGAGTCACCATAGACCAAATATAGCCACTTTCATGCTTATAAATATGAATTGCACATGAACAAGGCTTACACTTTTGCTTTAGTCCAGCACCCATACACATTAACTAGCGCTCAAGCGCATGAGTCATTTCGCGTAAGTATATAGAGTCACGTGAACCTACGCCCAGATAGTCAGTTGCTTTTCGTGACTTTCGTGACCTTGTCTGAATTTGTTGCCTTTAGCCCTCTCTTTCTCTTTTAGGCCAGAATGACTTGATTGAAATTTATTGGGCTGTAAAGGACGTTTTTATTGCGATGATGGAAATTTTATGACCTATATAAAGTCACTGTTGATCAGAGTGTTACACAAAATTATATAGTGTAATGTAATGTAACATGGCTAGTACTGGATCCATGATTTAAGTTAAGACAGAGATTCTAGGCTTATGGGGCGTACTTACTTTTTGCACATACTAAGTTCGCCACTGATGTCAACATGAGAGCCGTTACGGAGGCACTTCGAACAACTTATCTGTCATTGTAACAGTTGTAGCAACGGTAATAACGGAAATAATATTAATATAGCATCTTTAGTAGCGAGTTACTTCTAGGTTGCTGTACCATACCAATTGCCATCGCAAGTGTATAGAGTGAAGTTTAAACTGCTTCTTACAAGGGTTAACACTTTAGGCCTCTCCTAAAATTTCTAAGCCTACAAGATGGGTCTTAAAACAATGATATATTCCACAAAATAGGGTTCTTAACTGAAGAGCTAATCGTTATTGCAATAAAATTTTGACCAAATTTGATTGTTTTGTGTAATTAAACTTGTGTAGCGACTACTAAGAGGTTCTACAGGATTGGTACAAATGACGTACTGAGGGCATAAGGTAACTGAATTATATTTTAGCCATATTTCAACACGATTTGTTGAACAATTCTCGGGATATAAATTCATTATCTGCGGCTTCCGTATAGTGTGTCGTTGATTGATTCAATATTTCTGTTGTCATTACAGGTCATTGGATGTTCTTTGTCGTTTTGATTCTTCTAATCGTGTTGCTCATAATTCTGCTGGTAGTCATAATATGTACCAAAAAAGGTAAGCATTTTTATATTCTGCCTCTATTAACTGTTTCATTCACTCAGTGTATTTATATAGCACATTTTAAACCTCAACGATTGCCTCACAATAGCGGAGAAATAACCGCCTATTCATGGTAAATATCAATGCATAATTAACTATTCATAAAACAATGGCGGGGAGAAATATTTTAGCGGGTTATGCATTGATATTTACAATGAGTTCGTTTAGTGTAGAGTTCCCTAGCAACGAGTTCTCTAGCATCGAGTTCCCGCGGATTCTGGATCTCTTTTTGACGTGTGGCGCGAGTTCCCTCAGAGTAGTATATAAGAGGGCGCGTTTAAAAAGACAGTAAGTAAGTGAGTGAGTGATGGAGATGCGGACTCAGACACGCCCTGTAACCAATAACGTTGTCGTCGTTAAGCTGTGCTTTAGGGGATAGGGCGTGTAGTTAGTTAATAGCAGTTAGTTAAGAAATAGCTGCGAACCTTTAGCGTGAAGACACTAGCCTGACTCTGGTTTATTGGCATGGATGTACCTACCGTCAGCTCTGTTCCTTGGTTAAGCACTTGGAGTATTAAACGGACTTAAACGGCAGGATCTCGGTGTTTGATATCGTTGCTAAAGAAAATTACGATTGCGAAGTGTATCATAGTAGGCAAGCCAATAAAAAACCACCACAAACTCCGCTCTTCCCAGGATCACTGTAGTTTATTCTATGTCGTTTGTTGCTTTTCAATCTGCAGTGCGCCGCAGTAGAAAGAAACAACCTGCAGAGAAACAGCGACCGGTCGACGTGCTCTCTCAGCAAACACACCAAGAAGATCACATATGGTCAATAAATCACGAGGATTGTGAAGATGCTGGATATGCAACTGCTTACTCAACGATTCCCGAATGTACTCGTCTTGACCCAAAACGCAGTGGTTCACAAGTCACTCTCTCAAATCCTGCCAGTCCCGACCAAGGACCCGCGAATCACTTTGGTTTCTTGCAGTATGCGACTGTTCATGAAGCGGTTTCGAAGAATCATCATCAAGAACACGCTGTTGCTTATTCCAATTCCAAAAAGCCAAGTGAGATATTGTCACAAATCAAATTTTAACTAATTAATCTTATTGTCGGTCATCGATTTGACACAGTTTTCATTAGTGTGGACGTATATTAAGGATACTAAGCGGATATTGGGTGAATCACAAATGCTAACTTAACTGATGTTAGTTTATGCCATTAAAATATTAATCCTAAGCTAGTTGAATAAATCTAAGAAAATAAAGCACTTCAAAAGATTTAGGTATTAAGGTACAAGCGAAAAGATGTACGGATTAGATTTTTGTTGCCATTAATTCTAGAGTTGTAAGAAGTCACTGAATTTCATTTTATTAGAAAGTTTCTTTAACGAGCTTATACAGTGTAAGAGTGTGCGCACTTTTATTCTAATCTAATCAGAGCTAATGACTTTTATAGCGCCGTTGTCATAATGCCCAAGGCATCAATCGATGGTAGCTTCGAGTGAAATCGTTATCAAAATCATAATGCTTTGAAGAAACTAGATTGAATTTCGATTTGTAATTCTTTGGCTCAAATCAGATGTGCAAAAAGAGGAACAATTATTCTTGAAAGTGCAGATAGAGATGGGATGCCTCTGTTTTAGACTAGTAAGGACATGCTTTCCTGAATCACTTGTGTCGGATAAGATTAGCCTTGTAATGTCGGTAACACGGACCATGCATGGTTTAAATTTCTGAAACAGTATTTAGATGTGGCCACAGTAAATGTTTTGTTGATAAAGAAATTATATTATATTACACTCAGTTCTTTTTGGGGGTACTTAAGACACGCTGTGTTAAGTGTATTGATACATTCATACATTTAATAGTTCACTAATTTGCCATATGTATTTGCTATGGAGCGTAGATATCCTGTAATTTAAAATTTATTTTCTTGTTTAATTTATTAAGGTGTAGGAATGAAAACGAAGAGTCCAGTTTTTGGATCGATAAACCTTGGCAGGCAACCAACTTGTGTCGTCAACCAGACTGTGGTAAGCTGCTTTTCATTCCTGATAATCGTGAATCCTTAATGGAAATGTCCGCATTTTTCAGCTCATAACAGGTAAAGTCGAAAAAGCCAGCTAGGCGCACAAACAAGAAGAGATCATTGATGGAGGTTTCTTGTCTCCAAGTACAAATAATAAAATATGTAAATAATTTAATAGTTAAGGTCATCACATAGAAATGGCATTTGTGACCTAAATTTCAATTAAGATGTCCAGGGATTGAAAACTTTGCATATTACAAACATTATGCTTTTACAGATTCGAGCCAGCTGTTTGTCTTTAATTGGATTTCGTTGTTTTGAGCGTTAGTCTTGATAACTTATTAAAATACTCCATTATCTAGTTTTGAAAGATAGTCTAATAACAAAATGTGTAAATAATTCAATAATGAATATAGCTATACGTAAATCAAGAAGATGTTTTAGATCTTGATAGATCTGACGATGCTTTTTCTCTACTGGGTAACTCTTTGTAGGTTGCTGGAGCTGACGGAACTGAGTACTTACAGATGACTGATGTTAAATCCTTGGTCGAAACGCCTTCAAGTTCGATACCGAGAAAGATGCAAATACAGAACGCGTTTGCTGCCAGCACCTACGCCAGCATTGATCACTCATTCAATGTTTCACCAAAGTGAAAGCGATACACTAATCCTAATGAACATGACAAAGATGATATACAAATTTACTCAAAATTTCTTTCAAATTCATTTTAATACGTAGGCCTACACATATGATACACCCAATTAGAGGTACATGTTAGCTTTCCGACTTGTTTACAGGAGCTTCGTAAGTTAGTTTTGTAGTGGCTTCAATATCAGAATTTGGGGTAAGAATTCTTGAGACATACAATATAAATTTGAATGTAGCTCGGAAAACAAGTATTTTATTTCAGCCGTTGCCGGCCATGGAAAACATTACGCACCTACGAAGTGACTGGAACGTAGGCTATGTTAGCCAGACATTCCTAGCATGAAATGTGATTAAATGTGGCTAGTAAATGCATGCATAGATGCACTTGTGTGCGTATGTATGTTTGTATATATGTATTTTTGTGTAGGCAAGTATGTATGCACGTATATGTACAGGCTTACACGTATATATAAATGTATGTATGCATGCATGTCTAGGACAGGTTCCTTAAGGCACTATGCAGATCCATGCATGCATGAATTGCATGCATACATACATTCTTTGTCCTTCAATTTTCCGTTTCATTGTATTAGAAAGCTACAGTTAAGTGTGAAAATATAACGCCATGAACATAAATGTCACCATATGTTTTGTTTTTTCGGCAGTATGTCTGATGTACACTTATGAACATTTCACTACGATGTAAAAAAAATTGCGCAAGGGTCGCGCTGGTGTAACAAAGGAAAGTTCTCAGTAATAACCTATGAACAATCTTTCTTGAGCTCACTATCTCCAACTGTACCAAATGCACTGAGCCAAAATAAGTTCGTTTTGGTTCAGTGCATTTAGCTGGTATTTGTTGTAATCTTGTAATGTTATCTTATATATAAAAAGAACTGGTAAAGTATGAAATTAAATTTAAATTCATGTACTAGTAATTTTTGTCTGATTAGCCTACATGATTGAGCTCTTTTGTTCGATGCGTTTCAGCTGTAATAGATGACCCTTGACCCATCTTGCAAAAGCTGTTAATACGTTGTCAACTGTAAACACTTGGACAATACTTTGTTATGAGACTATATAATGCAAGGGTCACAGTTTGTGACAATAATAATTAGACAATTTATATAGCGCCGTAGCAGCCGAGGCCGAAGAAAAAAGGCGCTGTACATGGGTTAAAAAACAAAAATCAACTACAGTCGTAAGATATCCTAAAAGATGTGTCTTGAGTGATGACTTAAACGTGTCCAGGGATGGGGCATTCGTCACATTGTCAGGAAGACTGTTCCACGCAGTGGGTCCGGCGACAGTGAAGCAACGTTCGCCAAACTTCGTGGAAGACCGCGGGACATGCAGTTAATTCCTCATTGAGGACCGTAGCCGATATGTGTTCTGGTTGTCGGCTGTTCGAATACAGAAGTCGGATATGTAGTCTGGTAGAAGACCATTAAGAGCCTTGTATGTAATTAGGCACAGTTTGTAGGTGATCCGCTGAGGAACGCGCAACCAGTGCAGGTCGTCGCGCAGCAGATCAATGACATTCAGATCAGTGATAGGGTTCAGTCAGCTCGTTGTTTAAAGACGTTCTTGTTTCCCCAGGATTCTCATGCTGGAAGCGCCTCTGAGTAGTTTGTTCTGTAAGAAGCGCTATATAAGTTATCAAATACAATACAATGCAATGTAATTATAGACGGTATTTCTATATCGATCGTATGACTTCGACTCTGCTCATTTTTCAGTAAATTGATTGGGTGAGATCCTTCACCACAAGTTGAGATCCTTCACCGTTGCCAGTTCGATTGAATGCCTGGCCATTTAAGGTTCTCGTCGTCATTTTAGGTCCCGGTTTAGGGACCATAATGTAGCATAATGTAAATCAATTACTTTATATAGTGCAGTTCAACAGCTAAACTCTCTGTCACCGTTTTTATTCCGGATTTTTGGACAAACTTTTCGCGTTTTCATTATCTTTTGCTGCGCGTAAATTAGGTTATATAGCCCTGAGAAATGCTCATAATTTGATATGCTCGTGGAATTCATCTCTAAATCACCCCGATTTCGTACAAACGATTTATAACTTACCGAAATCGTGTCCTCTGGTGTCCATATTTGTCTCTAAAATGGATTCAGAGCACTTGCACTTACTTGCTAATAACAGCTTCTGTAGAAGCATTAAAATATCTGGCTTGGCCTCTCGTGAGGCCAGATATCATGACTCGACTATGGGAGGCTCGAACCCGCACGCTTTGCATGAAGACTGGCTGTCAACTAATCGGCCATCGTAGCGCTATACGAATTTTAAAAATAAGTCATGGCCCCGCAGAAGCGGCTTGCAGAAATATTATTCCTGGGATGAATAGGCCCACTATTATTAATATTTCAGTTACTAATTCCACCGCCGTCATATTATTATCACTGTTGTTATTGTTAGAAGTTAATTTAAGCACATAAAACAGTTAATTCAAAAATATGTCACGGCGGGCTGATAAAACGACGTCATCATCGCCTGCTAATGAGCTTCCGGTGACGTTTTCATCATTGCCGATTTGCGTCTGCTTTGCGTGGCGATATTTTGGCTGCTCTTTTGAGATTATTCTCTGCGATTTTAATCGGCGTGCGTTTAGATTCTCGAGTTTCAAGGCGAGATGTTTGGAATTCTGTTCCGACGTCTGTGGTTGGGTGGCGAGGAACCGCCCGTGGAAGACGAGGACGTGATGGTTGTCAAACTGTCTGCTGACGTTCTACGAGACGCCCGCCGTCCTACTCAGGTCCAGGTAGGCCAGACGAGCCTTTTCTGTACAGTCGTGGTTACTGATACTGGTGAAAGAAATGATGCTGCAGCTTTTTGCGAACAGCACTCTGTCCCGTTCAGTGGAGACCAGACCCGATTGGTTAACGAGATGGGAAATGGAGATGAGAGTCATGGTTCGGCTGACAGCGATTCCCACTCTCCCCAACTCAGATAGGCCACATAAGTTGTTTTGATCACAATGGAGTTATAGAGATCGGGAATGGAGGTGACAGTCGTGTTTCGGCTGTCAACAGTTCCCCCTCTCCTCCAGTTTGTTTGATTACTCTGTAGAGTCATTGAGTTTAGGTATGGGGATGACAGTCACGCTTAGTAAGTAAGTAAGACATTTGTTAACACGCCATATGTCCATCGGCTGAGCGAGAAATCGTAGGCGTAAGCTGACAGCGTATCCCACTGTCCTCCATGTGTCTGCGATGACAGCGGAATATTTGAAATCTGGAATGAGCTTGCTTTTTTGGACGGGAAAGATCGGTTGGATGATTTAGAGAGTGACACCTGTGTGGTCGACAGCCGAATCAGCCTCCGTTGTTGTGGAGTCTGATAGTGATTCGATGGGTACAGTTTCACCGCTTGAATCCTTGGACGGTTATACGGTTGGCGAATTTGTATTTTTTTGCGTTAGGAAAGAGCGGTTGGATGATTTTGAGAGTGACACTTTTATGCTATCTCACGACCAACGAGAAGACTTCAATCAGTCGTCCTCCGCAACTGTTATTCTGCAGTTTGTAATTCTGATTTTGTTGAGTCTGATGAAGATAAGTACTTGTGCCCAGCTGCCTCGGATGGAGACGAGAATGAACTCGCAAGTCCAGCTGTTTCCGATGATGATAACGATGAGGAGAAGGACGAGTTCTTCAGTCCAGCTGGCTGCGAGACGTTTGATGTTAAAAGTTCTGGTTCCTCCGATTCAGCCGAAGTTGAAGATGACAAATTTCCTGATTTGCCAAAGCTCGAACAGAAAATGAGCGCATTCGTTACGTTCCTCATGGAACTTGCTTTTTCCTTTTGACAATCGCCTGTCAATCTAAACAATTCTTTACTTGCCCTCTCTCCTGCAGCCCTTCACGCAAGACTGAAAACCGAACTCTTCAAGCTATCCTATCCTGCTTCCGCTCCTGCACTCTCCCATGACAACCGTCACCAACGATTTCAACCATATCACCATGTTGTCTCCTTGGCTTGACCCCCGGATTCTGATTCTTTAGCCCCTTATGCCAGGCCAGCATGTCCGATAAACATTCGATGTAATCCTTATGGAACCCCCAGTCAGAGTCCCATACGAAAATATGTTCATGTGATGATATGGGTCCCATATGGGATTGCCTCGGGTAATTTTGTGGTGACCTGGCACAGAAACTGACCAAACAACCTGGCTCTTGCGGAATTGATTTGAATTAGCGCCGGTGATTAAGCTGGCCTTTCTAACGCGGCTTTGTAAGACGCTGAGAAAGTATGGAGATTTAGTTTACAATTCATTCACATTACGGACACAATTTAAAACGCGAATCTGTCTGTTCCAGAATGTGACAATGAATCCAGTGAACCAGTCAAACGGTCTACCCAAACCTCCGCGGGCCAGCCAAATGGAGCAGCAGGGCACGCCACCCCCGAAGCCTCCGAGAGTAAGCCAGTCCGATACGACGGAGTACGTCGAGATGAACATCGCCAGAGCCTACGCCGCAGGTGTGGCCCCGCCGTCTAAGAATCCCATGTTCAGCCGGGTCGAAGTGTACGCTAGCATCGGTCACAACGCCGCAGATCCTGCACCCTCTTCGAAACTCTCATAATGCACTACTCCGCATTGTTAGTTCCGTATCCCGACACCAGAAACAAAGTAACACCGCTGTCTTTCACTTTAACCGCTTATACCAGGCCAGCATCTGTTTGGTGGGAACTGCCCCATTCTACCTGAGGTCTTTTTGTACCTCTACCTCATCTATTCCGGGTCATAGCTCCTTCCGTTCGGCTGCTTACGGAGCCCTTGTCGTCCCTCTACTACTCAGCATAGAAGCTTTGCTTTCGTTGGTCTTGCATCCTGGAATAACCTTCTTTACAAGAGCTAATCAGCCTGTCACTTTATTTGTTCTGCAATCGCTTGAAATCTGTTCTGTTTGACCGCGGGTCTTTTCTAACTGATCGGGAGCGCTATTGATGAGTTTTTTCTTGAAGTTGCGCTTTATAAATCTTCAGTCATGTTATGTTATCTCGATAAACATTTAATGGAACCCATATGGAACCAATAAGAGTCACATATGGAAATATGCCCAATGGGATATGAGCATATGAGCATGCCTTGAAAGTTATTTTGCTTCCATTAGACAGAAGGGAGGATTCTGTGACAATCCTTCAGCAGGTCATTTTCGCAGTGCAATGCGCCAGAGTGTGGCTAATAATCTCTTATCAACTTATAGTGGTGGGAACTGCGAGAGTAATGATGATGAAATTTTACTTTCTCTTCAGAAATTGGGAAGTTACCCAATTAAACAAGTTACAAAGTTGACACCGACGATTGACACAGTGACTACAAGTTGCGCTTCAACATCTAGCTTTTCTGAAGGTGAGATACAGGTTTATGATTTGGCCACTTTAAATGCAATGGCATATATTGGTGGATATGTGACACAAAGGGTTTACAAGTTGCATCCATGTGATACCTCCTTGGACTCTTTATGTGATAAAAATGCAATTGCTAGCAATCCATCTTTGTATTTTATCCGGTTTAAAGCTGCTTGCCCAGGTGATTTTGGAAAATTAAGGATTCCAAAGCCAGAGGTCCTTCGATATCTGTGTGATGTAGAATCGCATTTCATGAGCAGTATTACAAAGAATGTTCACCTGCCTCATGTTCTGCAAAGCATTAAACGAGACATTATTAAGACTTGTCAATTGCACTTGAAAAATTATCTTTGTCCCTCGGTTCTTGATACCATTTTAACTGCATACATTACTACCAGACTACATTATGAACTGCCAGAGATGCTCAAGCAAACTCTAGCAATGAATAAAACAACTTCCATAAGAACGAGGCGAAAAGTCTTGAAACTGAAACATGTATAGCTCCACAATACATGACAGAATTCATCTGACAATAAATAGCACAGGACCTTTGTCTTGAGGCTTTCTATATTATTATGAAAATAACTAATGGTAAGATTTTGTAAATAGCCCATAAAATTATAATGTAAATAATAGACATAGCATTTGTAACTACAGTGTGTAAATAGAGCCTATATATTCTGATAACTTTGATGGGTACTATATAAATGTTCCCTACCAAGATGTCATGCATATCTAAAATTATAAGCAAAAATATTTTGAATTTGTATATATCTAAAGAAGGCATAGATAAGAATAAGGTAAAACACTTGTATTAAATGTCTAGTTTTAAAATACATTATTAAATATGTGTATCAGCAGATTAATATTGTATATAAATGCTTTTGCAAATAACTATGATGTATATATAATATATACATGGATATTAAACCATGTAACTTTCTGAAAGTGCATGTCATGCTGTTGGCCTATTTGAAAAAGGTAAAAACATTTCTATTAATTATCTAGTTTAAAATATATTGTTAAATATATATGTGTATCAGCAATTTAATATTGCATATAAATTTTGTTGTAAATAGCTATGATGTATATATATATGTATATATGGATCTTAAACCATGTAAATTTCTGTTAGTGCAAGCCATGCTGTATTGCTAGAAAAAGAGCCTTTATGGCCAAAAAATAATAACAAAAAGAGCCTTTTTTGTTTAATAAAAGGTTGACATTACGACTTTTGTTGCTTCTGTCTCTTGAAGACCCCAAAAGTCTTACCTCACAAGTTCTTTGGTTAGAACAATAACTGATGGATCAAAATATGAGCATATAAGCCCTGTACATAAATCTTTGCATTGTAGTGCTGTTCATTAGAGAAATTATATAGCTTCAAAATTTAATCAAATGCCCAATAATTTGTAATGTGGACATTAAGGGACATATTTAATACATAATGTTTTAATTTCCACTGGCAATTGTTAACTTCTAAACTAAAATAATTCGCCGCTTTTCTTCAAAGCCGTAATACATTCGTTATTTAAATAAACGCAAGATACTTGCTTCTTCTTCTTGTCCATGGGTTTAACGACATCTTATGGCAACTAAGGCCGTTGACGTCTTCGATATGAAAATGTTCATTTCTTTCTTCTTATCGTTTCCTTTAAGTTTTTTGTTTCCGTAGGTAACGTATGTATTTTTTAAAACTGATTGCAGCATGACATGGCTGAGAGACCAAATGCAGGCGAAGGGCATTCTGTTGACTGGTTGATGGCACCTTTGTCGACTTCTTGTTGGTTTTCTTCTTGTTGGAAGACTGTCCACTGTCCATTACGGCTCTTGTGTGTCTATTAAGGCTATTCTCAGTTGCTATAAAGCCTTTTTCCATATCTGATTTATAAATTTTCTGTAATTTTTTTTCTTTTCACTGGCCATTTCGGCTCTTTTGTAGCCGTCAGGCTCTTTTGTGGCCATCGGGTT
Source organism: Norana najaformis (assembly GCA_964023275.1). NCBI lineage: Eukaryota > Metazoa > Annelida > Clitellata > Crassiclitellata > Hormogastridae > Norana > Norana najaformis. Next base: position 40,691,796 of record OZ029914.1, on the reverse strand, counting down.
CTTTTTTTGGTATCAGGCTCTTTTGTGGCCATCGGGCTCTTTTTGGCCATCAGGCTCTTTTGTGGCCATAACGTTATTTTGTGGCCGTTAAGGTTCTTTTGTGGCCGTCAGGCTCTTTTGTGGCCGTCAGGTTCTTTTGTGGCCGTCAAGGCTTTTTTGTGGCCATTTAGGCTCTTCTCAGTTGCCATAAAGGCTTTTTTAGCGTATTTATATATTTTCGGTAATTTTTCCGTATTTTGTTTTTCGTTCTTTTTTTCCTTTTTTCTTTTTTTCACAAAATACAAATGAAATAAAATATATTTAACGAAATCAACAAAGACTATATACAAATTAGGTAGGTGCAACAATTACAGGGAGCCAATGTTTACAGACAACACCATTTACTACTAAGATGGTGTCCTAACAAAGTGGTATAGCCATGTGCATTTTATCAAGTAAAATGACTTAACGTTACAAAAGGTAAAATTGATAAACATACAGAAATGTGAGTTTGGCACACAGGCCCATGTCGTATAAAAGACATAACATTATCTTTAATAATTATACACTAATAAAGTGATGTTTTAGGCCCGATAACAGGTTTGTACTTTTACTATGAATTGAATGTATAATCATCCACCAGTAAGCACCGGTATTTATAAATGAATTCTAAACGACTGTTTAAGAGAGATTTAAAAATTATTATTATTATTATTATTATTGAAAAGTAAGTTCTAGGCCCATATAACAGATTATTTCACCATTAAAAACAGAACAATATTTTTACATATAGAAAATTTTCAGATAAATTTTTTAACAGGCTAAAACATATTAATTACAGAATTAGTTTTATTTACATCACAAATGTTTTGTCAGGGAGAATATCACACATACAATCGAAAAATATTTACAGATTATATTTACATTGGAATAATCCATTTTATTTAAATGACTCTATCTTTGTTGATGCTCATCAAGATTTTATAAACCTCTAGGTTTATAAAAATAAAAAAAAATAAAAAATATAAAATATAAAGATAACGGTTACACAGGATGTTTTTTTACAGTAAAGTCTAGTCTCTTTTCCTGGCATTTTTGTTTTAGTTTATATGAAATATTCTGTTTTTTACAATTTAATAATACATGTTCAATTGTATCAGGTACCTGACATTGTATACATAAGTCTGTTAGGCTCTTTTTAATTTTCTTAAGCCATGTATTAGTTAGGATATGTCCTAAACGCAGTCTAGTAATTTGAACTTCCTGTTTCCTAGGACAGTCCATATACTTAATGTCAGTGGAAACCAGAGGCTGGATGGTTTTATAAAAACTCCCTCTAGTGTCTTTATCATATTCATTTTGCCACTTAATTAAAATATGATTTTTAATTATAGCAAAAACTTCACTCAATTCTATATATTGAGTTGAACTGATTTGTGAAAGTTCTAGGCCTTCCTTTGCAGTAAGTCTGCCACCAATGTGGCTAGGAATCCATGTTATTACTATTTTACTGTGCTTCAATAAATTAATTTTTTCATACAACTGCATTACAAGATTTGGTCTAGACTCAGATTTATTTTCTTTTATAGAGGTGGCTAAGATACTTGCTCGTCGCCAGGAGCGCTGCGGTGCACGGAAGCCATTTTCTGTTACATGACGTTTATTAAGCACTTTCCAGGCCTGTGTATTTATGTCCTAGTCATATGGCAACACAACTACTTAAAGTGATTGTTTCTCTGCTAAAAAATAAAAAGCACTTAAACCAGAATATTAAACTAAATTTGCAAAATAGTCGTATCACTCACTTCTCGTTCTTTGAGTTCTAAGTAAGTGAGTGAGTGAGTAAGTAAATAAGTAAGTAGGTAAGTAAGACATTTGTAAACACGCCGTGTGTCCTTCGGCTGAGCGAGGAATCGTAGTTCTAGTCAGACGATACATTCTTAATGCTTGGTCAATAAGGAACAAGATTTGTACTTACGAACCACTATTCGTGACAATGCATAGGACATTTTTGTGCTTACAGAAATCTTGCATGTCTCTGGAGACTACTCGTTCTGTCAAGTTACTCCAGACAGCTTCGAGTACATAGACATGCCTAGACATCAACTATCCGACCCAACCTCAGACTAAAATTAACGTGGAGGCGAGGTTGCAATTATTTGTGCCATGGCAACAGTTTCACAGCCAAAGAGACTTACCATTTTCCTTCAACCAACCTCCTTTGAATACGTTGAGACCATTCTACATGATCAACATCCTCCCAGATAAACAATAAAGATTTATCGCCGTTACAGTTCGATTCTGAGTGCGCAGCTATGAAAAGACGTACTCGGACTCTTGAACGCGGATGTCGAAAAACTGGAACTCAATCTGATACATAAGACTGGACCACTCAACTGCGTCAACTTATGCCTTTAGAGCATGAAGCAATCAGCATATTGGGAGGCAAACGAAAACCGCTCGATCCTCGTCGACTCTGGACATCCATGCCAAAGATTCTGCATTGTTCGTCAATCAACGCACAGCCTGATTTTCTCCTGCTGATGACTCTGTTAAATCTTTTGCAAAAAAGGTCCAGGTTGTCAGGTCAGCAACTAAAGCGACACCTCAGCCAACATATTCTACCTGCAACAGTCAACTTCAACTATTTCAGCCAGTCAGTGTAATTTATTGAGATGTTACCGATCATCAACAGATCTCCAGAAAAGACACGTGACATCGACCCTGCTCCAACGTGTCTCATCAAAAGTATTTCACGGTGATTTCAACGGTAACATTTTACCAAAATCATTATACAGGTGTGTATATGATAAGCTATTTAACTACCTAAATGAAAATTTCCTTCTACCACCTATCAGTCTGCCTATCTGTCATACTATTCTAATAAAACTACCATCCTTCGTGCTCTGACTTATATGTTAACATCTGCTATTATTATTATTATTAAACAGACATTTATAATGCGCGCTATTACCAACCGAAATCTAGGTAGATCTATTGAACATGTAAGGTTTAAGTTCTTTTTTAGACTTGTTATTTGAAGAGTATTATCTTTGATGCTAGTCGGTAAGGCATTCCACACAGTAGGGCAAGAGTAACAAAATCCACGAGAGTCAAATGTAGGGTAAATAGTGCTGATACTGGCTACAGTACTGTCATTAGCTTTCTGCATTTGACACGGTTGATCATAGTATTCTTCTTGAAATATTAGCCTTTAGCTAAGGATTGCCTGGTCGAGCACATATCTGTCAGGTCGATCATACAATGTTAAATTTCGTAGTCTATTTTCTCCTGCACCATTCATATGCGGCACTCCTTGCGGTTTCGTGCTAGGTCCCTTCGTGTTCATTCTATATTCGGTTCCTGTGCTTTATGTCATATCATTTCTTAATCAACATGGTTATTTTTATACAGCACAGTTCCAATCACTATCTCCGGAGGATTTGTCACAGTTTGGAACTGTGATGGTTTACTATTTTATAACTAGTTATACCAGCATGCATAATGACATAGGTATACTGCTTTTAAAGGAAACACTATGTTAGGTGAATACGTTTTAACGTAATAATTATTCTTGCATTCCTGTAATTCATTTAAAATCTTTCGACGGGGCGGGGCTCCTTTGTCGGGGTACAATAATTTGTCATGGGCTCTTTTGACGTTGCACCTTTTTCTGTGCTGACAACCTCCAAATATATTCATCTTGTCCAGTTTACTCAGCTGCTTAACTGTCTTCAAATACAGTATGTCTACGTGTATCCCTGCAGTACATGACCGGATGCTGACCATGCTTTTGTCCGTTCACTTGTCTTATTACTATTCGTCTATTGCAATTCTATACTCAGCCTCTTTCTTATCGTCTTTTAAACTGCTTACAATCAGTTTTGCGTGCAGCTGCTTGCCTTGTTGTTTAGGTTCCTCCAAGATCTCCGGTTACAGACTTAATGTGTTCAAAATTTCATGGGTTATCTTTTCCAGCTCGAGTCCAGTTTAAAGTTGCTGTTCTTTTATACAAAGCTCTTGATCTAGCACCAAGCTACCTTGCTGACCTTTGCATTCCACTCACACTTAATCCCTCCAGGACAAACTTAAGATCAGCCTCCTCTGGCCAACTGCTTTTCCAACTTACCAAAACAAGATTTGCCTTTTCACTTGCTGGTCCACATCTGTGGAATTCACTACCACCAACTTTAAGGACACTTCTCTTTCTATTATTTCATTTCAGAAACAATTCAAGTCATCTTTTTCAAGCTACCCGGGATTTTGAGGTGAATTCAAAAATTAGCGCGATATAAATATCAGATTAATTATAATATACAAACACGCACACACACATAAAAATGTGTTTAAACCGAAAAACTGCGCTATATAATTGCAGCCATCCAGCTACAAACACAACTGCTCAATTATAAAGTAATAGCATCGGCGTAACAACCTGTTGTGACCCCGCAGGAAACGCAGAATCGAACGACGAGTAAGACATTCTCAACTGTTTCAGACTGCTACTAGCAACTGATTTCTCATAGATGCATGGATGCATGCATGGATGCATGGACGGAAAGGAAAGACGGAAAAGATGGAAGGAAGAACAAAAATAGGACTGATGGGAGGATGGAGGGACGTTGTAAGTTAGGCCTAATGGTAATTTAATCAGTCCCCACGTCGAACCACATATGTTCATGGATATTTGGACAATTATATATCGCCTTTATGATCTACTTAAAATGCTGCACAAAGTCATACAAAATGATAATTAATAAGTGGGGGAAGCAATCTAAAATTGCTGCCCTCGGGTGCTAAGAACGGCACTTTGAATATCTGATGAGAGGAGACATTGCTGTGCAATGACATACAATACTTTATTTCTCTATTTATTTTAAAGCACTTGGTACGCGCGCAATATCAGTATGTCTCCATCTGAGGCTGAGAAATATGTATTGCCACTCTTAGTTAACCTGTGTGTTGAATGGATTCTTAACAATCTGGCAGCAAACACTGTGCCAGTTTCTGCACCAAAGTGTAGTATTTGAGCAACCAAATGTGATGGGGTACTGTGTTGAATTTGTTGAACAGAACATTTTGGCAGTGTTAACACCAGAACATTTACAGAAGGTTACTCGTGAAACAATGCGAATTTTTTACAGCTGGAAAATTTAGAAGGAAAGGAAAGTTTCATTTTTGATGCTTTCATCATTTGGGCTAAGGCACAGCTGAAAATCAACCATTCAGTTGAGTCGCCAACTGATGAACAAGTTCGAGAGATGCTTGGTTATGAGATCTACGACATCCGCTTACCAACAATGGATGTCAAAACGTTTCTCAGGGTAACTGAAAGCAGCTCTATACTCTCGCTAGAAGAAAAGATAGAAATATTCAACTACATAACAAGTAGGCAGAGACGTGCGAGTATGAAATTCAGCTGCAAGAGTAGGAAGAACCAGACTGACGAAGAGTGTGTTGACAGAGGTGGTGCAGTTGGGATTCGTACAAGCTTGTGGAAGTCGGGAACTGATGCTATAGATCTGGTCGCTGATCATACTGTTCTGTTGTCTGGCCTAGCCTTTTTTTCAGAAAAGGATGCTGATGGAATTGGTTATGAAGTAGATGTTGAAATTTTGAAATTGTCAGATCCAGTTTTCCAAACATCTGCCTTTGTACCAAATACCGGAAACTCTACACCGTACAAGATTGTATTGACCCCACCAGTTCTTTTGGAGCACGGCATTGTGTACTCAATCGTTGCCAAGTCTTGCAGAGGTAAAACTCTGAACTACCGCTATTCTTGTCAACCCATTTGCTATGCCAGTAGTGTGACTTTTAGATTTTCTAACAGTGGCAACAAAGATTGCAATTATACCAGCGTCAGTCGAGGCCAAATTCCTCGTATATATTTTCAGCATCCACAAAAACAGTGCAAGTCAAGTAAATTCGGGAATGACTTTGTATTCAACACCTTCTGTAATTAAGTAAATGATTTGCAATGTGTCTGTTATATCGTGACTTTAAAACTCTAAAATTCCTCAGCCATCTCAAAGCTGCATCAGAGTGACCAATCTGGGGTCTGTGCACTGCCTTTAATAGCTATTTCTGTGTATATATCTGGCTTTTTCTTGATCGCGTATGTTCAAATATACAATCGAAGGCTTATCTATACAGCTCAGAACCACTAAGGAGTTTCTATAGAGGAGTTTAAATATTATTACCTTCATCCTTAATGTTTATAAAATCAATGAGGCAAATATCTACATATTTAGCTCACTAGAAAAGGTTTTATTTTGTTTTTTGTGCATTCCTATTATTATGATATTTTGTGTAAAGTACCGACTGGTGATTGAATGCTTAGAGGACACTGCTGAATTGAGACTGTGTCATCAGCCAATTGATGTTTTGTTTCATTGTTGTGATACTAGGTAAACACTCCTGTTTCACAGATCATATCCTGACTCCCCTTCTTCCTCTTATCTCTCCTCTCCAACCCCAAACACCATCCCCATAGCTGCCACGCTGCCTCTTTGTCTGGCTTTTGGATTGACCTGGAACCGAACCCTTTTGCCTGTCGATTTTGTTTTGACTTAGCGCCTGTAAATAAGATTGTCCCCACGATGTGGCTTTCGTAGGGGGCTGCAGAAATCTCAGAATTACAATTACAATTAAAGTAGATAATTCATTGCTTAAATTTGTGAATTTTATGTCCTGGTTTGTGCAATGCTTTGGTCTTTTTCTGTACATTCGTTTTGCTGCAACTTAAAATAGGTGGCGCCTTAATGCGACTGATTCGTTCTAAAGTCTCGGGCGCAACTCTTCCTGCAAGTTCTGAACCAGACCCAACTGTTCGATGTACCAGATCTTATTCAGAAATTAACTCCACCACTGCTGTGTTTGGGGGTAGTGCCAGTCCCAAGCCTGGATTAAAGAGCAGGGCGACGCCAACGGCCCTTCATGCCATCAGATGTCGTTAAGCTAAGGAACTGCTATTAATCAGAAATGCATGGAACTATTTGCACGTAACTCCTTACAGGCTCAACAACCCAGAAACTTGAAAAGTGCTCTCCTTCAAACCGTGGCAATGTCAATTTTGAGCGTCTTCGAATGGCAATATGAAAAAACAGCCTTGGAATGCCACCTGTACATGCTGGAAAATGATATATAAACTGATGTTCTCTCTGCCTAAAAAAGTACTCATATATGACAATGTTTGGCATTTTCCGGACCAGATCCAACTGTCCCATCTCCAGATCTTATTCAGAAATTAACTCCGCCACTGCCTTGTTTGAGGTGGAGACAGTCCCAAGGCTGTATAATGGAGGAGGGCGAGGCCAACGGCCCTTGATGTCAACAGATGTCGTTCAGCTGAGAAACTACTACTAATCAGAAATGCATGGAACTAGTTGCACGTAACTCTTTGCAGGCTCAACAAGCCAGAAACGTGAAAAGTGCAGTTCGTCAAACAGTGAAAATGCCAATTTCCAGCGCATTCGGATGGCAATATGGAAACAATGGGAACCACATTGCGACTGAATGGTTTGGGAGACAAGGAAATTATGATGCATCATTCCACCATCAATTGGACTTGGTCTCAACTCGAAATGCATGAAATAATGGCATTTTGAAATATCAACAGATACGAGAGAAGCTTGGCAATGAAATCTACGACTTCCGCTTTACAACAACGAACACACAAGCATTTCTTAAAGTAGCCAAAAGCTGCATTGTTCTTTTACTCGAAGAAACGTTTACCGTACTTAACTACATAACGAGTAAACACAGATAGGAGAGCGTGGCTTTCGTCGTATTTTTTCTCACTGCCTAAAAAGTACTCACATATGAGAATGATTGGCATGTTCTGGATCTTTTTCAGAAAATAACTCCGCCACTGCCTTGTTTGGGGGTACTGCCAGTCCCAAGCCTGCATAAAGGAGGAGTGCTACGCCAACGGCCCTCTGATGCCATCAGATGTCGTTCAGCTGAGAAATTACTACAAATAAGAAATGCATGGAACTATTTGCACGTAACTCTTTGCAAGCTAAACAACCCAGAAACTTGAAAAGTGGTGTTATTCAAACCGTGGCAATGCCAATTTCGAGCGTCTTCGGATGGCAATATGAAGAAACAGCCTTGGAATGCCATATGTAAATGCTGGAAAATGATATATAAACTGATGTCCGTTTTCAAGCAGGAATCGTAGAAAACAACATTATCGGTATCCAGCCCCATAAATGCATGTTGATTTCCCGCAGTGAAGTCATCGATACAATGTTTTCGTGCGAGATGAACGAGACCTGAGGCGGGAAAAAAATCAAAGACATCGAACCATAATGTATTCAGACAGCTACTCAGGTTTGCGAAACCGTGGCAATGCCAATTTCGAGCGTCTTCGGATAGGAATATGAAAAAACAGCCTTGGAATGCCACCTGTACATGCTAGAAAATAATATATGAAGTGGTCCTATTCAAGCAGGAACAGCAGAGAACACCATTATCGGTATCCAGCCTCATAAATGCATGTTACAGAATCCTCGATCACAAGAACTCGCTCGTTCTGCCGTCTCTCACACACGATCAGTGCAATTTGGTTTGGCGGGACGTTCTGTCTGTGTGTGTGAGAGTGCCGGGTGCTATTTAGTCTCTTCGCTGTTCACTCTATTACTATCTCTTTATTGTTGTCATCAACAACATCGTCATACATCCAGCCATCTTCTTCTATAAAATCTCATCGGTAGTTCTGAAACAATTTGCTTAAAGGAAATCAAACATTTCTTTTAGGTTCATGTATTCTGACTCTTAAGCAAAAATAATGTAAAAATGGGTCTTGGAACTGATGTATACGTCCAAGAAGTACATGCTACCAAATTTGGTTCGTCTTTGTTCTCTCTGCCTAAAAAAGTACTCACATGAGAATGTTTGGCATTTTCTGGACCAGACCCAATTGTTCGATGTACCAGATCTTATTCAAAAATTAACTCCGCCACTGCCTTGTTTGGGGATAGTGTCAGTCCCAAGCCAGGATAAAAGAGCAGGGCGACGCCAACGGCCCTTGATGTCATCAGATGTCGTTAAGCTGATGAGCAACTACTAATCAGAAATGCATGGAACTAGTTGCACGTAACTCTTTGCAAGCTCAACAACACTGATTTCTCGCAGTGAAGTCTTCGAGGCAATGTTTTCTTGCAAGATGATCGAGACCCTTTGAGGACCTGAGGTGAGATAAAGAATCAAAGACACCCAACCAGATGTATACAAACAGCTGCTGAGTTTTGCGATCAGATTACTCTTTTTAATTTCGTATTTTATGTTCCTACTTCAACGATTCAACTGCTTAATAACGCCGAGTCCAAAATTCATCATTAAAGTGCAAAAATGACGTTTAGGACGGTTTATGGATTTTTCAATTTTTGGGGTTGTACTGAAAGAAGGGAATGTTTGTGAGTCCTGCGAAGCGAATCGGTCGCCGACGACCACAAATCTCCTTTCAGGATATGGTGGCGGTGCTAATGATCAATGTAAAATTCTACCAGTTAATACAGTACGATAAATGATAAACCTCTAATAGGTTTCACGTGTACCAACAGACACAATAAAATAATGCAATTATACCACGTAACAGTAGGCCTAATAGTAATAGCTTTATAGCTTCTGCCTTCACACTCTCAATCAATCACAAATCAGTTCTTCTCTGAAACACAGAACAAGAATGATGAATGAACAGGGATTAACGACTCGGAATGCGCTCACCAGATTTCGTTTCAGGTTTGTCGAATGTGTAGTTTTGAGGAAACAGCCGCATCCGCTGAAAAATGATTTCTTTTTGAGCTCCGACCTCCGCTATACTGCGTCACTTGTTTCTGGCTTCTCCATACTCCTCCTTTGGTTGCTAAAATGGTTGTTGCCTTGGTTGTTCTTCTCGGCTCAGTTCGTCTTAGTACTGTACATCGATCGAATCCTGTTGATGTTGGCGCCACGGTGAAGATATCCGTTGACACGCGAGGCAAGTCATTCACTGTCACAATGTACTGAAAGAAGGGATGACTCGAGTCCTGCGATGCGAATGGGTCGCCGGCGAACACAAATCTCCTTTCAGGATATGGTGGCGAGCGGTGCTATTGATCAGGGGCTTAACTCGTCGGGGGACTTTAGGCCTTTAACAGCACTCGGGTTCTTGAAAGAATCAGTCCCACCGTACAGAGATGTAACGACGATTATTTCTTTCACGTACAATACAAGTATGTACACCGTACTTACAGCAACACCAGCAAAATCAGTCTTTCGATTCGCATCGGTCTGTTAATCTAGCGTAGCTGTTTAAGAGATGCAATATTATTTTATTCTGCTCTCCAGACCTAATGCCATTTTGACCGTTACTTAGCGAATGGCTTCCTCGCTTCGCACCCTTCCTTAACTTTCTCCTTCGTCTGTCGATCATCCAACTTCTCCCTTTCGCCATCCTATAGGCGTCCCTCTGTTCCCCACTGTTCCGTACGAATTAATTACACAAATATACAAGCTAAATTATCCGACATAATACAGTCCACAATATGCAAAAACTAAAACCCTCATCGTTTTTACAACTTTTCACTACAGGGGTCATTTATTATCCGATTTTAAAATTGTTTTCACTACCTCATTCAGTATTAAATTGTTAACACAGCTACTGTCATTACTTTCAAATGTGAAAAACTTCATCACACAGTTTTTTCATTTAAATAAAAAAGTTTGAGTGCCTGTAGTTTCAGTATAAGAATAGAAATTCCGACTGTTTGTTCATTAAATAGATTCATATATGTAAAAGAGGACAAATTTATGAAAATTTTGATGCTAGCAGCATGTTTTTTTAGCTTAATGATTGGCAGAGTTATAAAGAGTACAAGATGATGGTGTTTTTCCGCAAATACGTAAAATAATTCAGACTTTGACGCCATGACGTAAAATTAAACTGGACGTTATAAACTGGGCTTTAAAATTAATTCAGACTCGATAAAGTTAAAATTTAGTCACAACTAACTAAAGTACAAAGTACAAAGTACAAAGGTGCCATCAACCAGTCAACAAAACCCCCCTTCGCCTGCATTTGGTCTCTCTTCCATGTCGTGCTGCAATCAGTTTTAAAAAAATACATACATTACCTACGGAAACAAAAATCTTAAAGGAAACGATAAGAAGAAAGAAATGAACTTATGGACAATGTCAACAACATTTTCATGTAGAAGACGTCAACGGCCTTAGTTGCCATAAGATGTCGTTAAACCCATGGACAACAACACAACTAACTAAACATAAAATGACTTTAAAAACTTCAGAAGTGACTTGATAAATGACATTAAAAATTGGCCCAATAAACTCAATGACTTAAAACCAACTTAGAAACTAACTGTTAAAAACTAGCATAAAAACTTACTTATCAAAACAACTTTAAAACCAACTTTGAAGTCTGACTTGAAGAACTAACATAAACAAACCTGATTTGAAAACATTGAAAAACTGAAAATTTAAAAAAACTAAATAACTTGATAAAATCTTAAATAAATGAAAACTGATTCCAAGTAAAATTCAGACATAACGACTTAAAGAACCTTAAACCATTTTTGCTGTACCTATGACAGGGCGCGAGATTCCTTCAGTAGAATCAAATAACCTTAAAGCTGTAGCCACAGACAATTCGAGCTTCTAGAACTGGAACTTTGATCTTCTTGATTGACTTTGGGATTGGATGACTGGATACCTGACTGGCTATCAGGTGCTTAAAGGACTTGTCATATTTCTCTTGAAAGTACTGAAGTGACCAGCATGGACCATGGGATGGAAAGCATGATGGTCAGCTGAAACAGATATCGATATATGCATCAGAAAATTAATATAATGTTAGGTAAGAGGTCTATTTACTTGATTTGCTGATGATCGCTTCAACAGTGATCGATGGAAGCTTTGATCCAGCATCACATAACAATCAAATGACAGTCCATCTATTACAGTGTACCGATAAAAGCCATTAACAAACTGCAAATCTGTGTATTTATGTATCAATTTAGGTATTATTTACTATTATATTAGATGGTTATTTCCACGTTACCTCAGAACTGCATGGTCATTCTACCAGATTTTCTGAAAAAATTTCCCACTTGTTTCTCTAGCAGCAGAACAAGACAGCTCTCAATTGTGATAACTGGACCCAATATGGAATGCTTGGCTTGATGAACTAACTAACTTACCTACTATGCACCACTGTAAGAATCATGCAAATTGTTATTTGTTGGCCACATGGAGCTAATGTTTTTAGGAATATATTTCACAAAACATCTGCACAGTTAATGATAACTGATGTAACATGTAACTATCAAAAACTGCAGCCTTGAAAAACTGTTATAAGTCATAAGGTGAATCTGTTAGTGGTCCTGCTGGTCTCACCTTTGGATGCCTATTGTTATTTTGCTTTGAATGATAGCAATATCACTTGCTATTCAATTCATTTTGATTGGCTGGTGAACTTAAATGAACAGAAAGTTCAGGTATTAAGTGGTTTGCCTAATGTTAACAACCGATTTAAAAGCACCAAAGCTAACATTCATATTATTTAGTAACTTCTATCATGCAGGTGTCTAGTGCACAAGGCATCAACCGACGGCTCACCAAAACCAAGCCACAATGAGGTCAATTTCCAGAAAGTCAGTCCACTAAGTAAGAAAGGAAGCCTATGTTTGATGAACAACTGAAAAAACTAAGTCTTAAATTGAGAACGATGCAAGCAAAATGATGCAAGCGACTGAGCAGAATGGACACAGAGAGTTCCAAAATCTAGGTCCAGAAACCAAAATGCTAGCGTTTACAGTTCTTACATGTGGAATGTGGAAATTTTGATAATTTTTTCTGTGGCTTCACTTGAAGTGACCATTAATTGATGCCTACTGCATTAGGAAAGGGTGTTGTAGAAGCAGTTAGATTATATTATATTAAATTACAAGTATTGTTTATGCAGGTGCATTTTTACATCATCATGGAAATATAGAAATCATTAGCTTCTAAGATAAGATTTGATTAGATTAAAATTAATGGTTGTGCAGATGAAATGCTGAGTGAAACAGTTTTGAAAAACCATATGAAGATGATTACTGACTGAAACAGTGAAGGCGAGCCTTTGATTCTTCAAAATTCCTTCTGGTCGCTGCCTCGAGTTCCTAGTTTGAATCTGAATGACGTCTTCACCCAGTGCCACACTGATGGTAGCCAATGCATTACTCTCAGACAACCACGACTTGACATCTGGAATCTGTAAACAGATGGCCAAAGAAAATTGCAACATGATCTGACAGATATGACTCAGCAGGAGTGAATTCGAATCAGAATGAATTATCAAGACATCCAAGGTGTTGCTTAAAATTATTATGTGTAGGGAAGGTAGCAAGTTGTTTCATGTCAAACTCTTCCAACATTTCAAGAAATGATGAAGAACCATGACCAGCTACATCAAGATGAATATTAAAGTCATCCATAATAACTATTTCAGAGGGGGAGGAAATCAAATATTCATGTAGTGACTGGCATTCGTTAAGAAAATCAGTCGAAGAAAGCGATGGTGGATGATAGATATTTTACAAGCAATACCTGTTTATTGCCTGACAATGACTTGGGTGCAAGAATAGGCAAAGTCAATTCTTTCACATTACCATAGCACCGAGGTTCATTCAGCATAGAGAAAGTTGGGGGAGTAAGGTCAGAAACTAGGATGAAACCAGGTCTCACTAACAGCAAGTATGTGCAAGGAATGCTCACAAAGAAAATTATGTAGGTCAGCAGCTTTATTACGATACGAAGGGAACAAATATTTAATTGACCAATATCCAAACGCTCTTAATGTTACTGGTATTAGATAGCAGCAGGATATATGACTGAATTGAAAATGCAGTACAGGGATCAGATAAAATGAATGGGCTTGAGCCAAGTTCCAAAACAGACCAGACCGTAGTAATGCATGAGTAAATTTAGCAGCAGACCTATCTCCATCAGATTTGGCAAGGAGCAGTAATATGAATAAAATAACGTATAAAAGCGGGCAACTAAATGCGGTAGCCATAGTAAGAGACACGGAAATAAAAGACACTAGGAAACCCAGCACAGTAGGTAATAAGGCGTGATCTAAGTGAGAAAAGAACAGTTCATCAGTTTATGGGCGACTCGTGAGCACAGAAAATTTAAAGGCCGGCCGATATTAGTGTGGCCCTAAAAACCATAAACAATTATCAGATTATGGTTGAGAGTCCACTGTGCCACCAAGTCATAAAACAGAAAACACAGATCAGACGACGTCCGCGCACAACGACACCAAAATAACAAAAAGAAGAAATAAATAATCATAACTTATCTGACATGTGAAACAGAAAGGAAAATACTAGTCAGAAAATAACAATTAAAAACCAGAAGCGTTAACTTATCTGTTTAAAAAGACAAAATTCATGTAACAAAACGCCGTTAAATTTAGAACTTCATATCCGGTAGACTGTCTCCCTGCCCATCTTAACCTATATAAATATATGCCAATCCTTGAATGTAAAATATATATACAGGCCGATCATTTTAAAACTCAGAATATTGAAAAATAGTTCAAGGAAAGTGTTCGCCCAACAACATTTCGCCTATTCGGTCGACTTTAAATAGAAGGTCCTGTATTGTCGCAACTTCCAGAAAGTCACAATGGCTCTCCGACTGACGATCTTATAAGTAGTCGGTCAATTATGTGTAGCCTAAGTGTCGCAACAGAAATGCGGTGAAGCATGCGTGCAAACGTGGGTTCCCTGCACTCATTTACTTGTTTTTAAAAAACATTTACGAACAACACCAAATTATTCTCTAGAAACGGCCGCTTGCTGTCGCTTGCATAAACAACATGGCCACCCCAAATCTCAGTCGCTTTTGTCACTTCGTTCTCAACTTAAAACTTACCTTTTTCAAATTGCTCATCGACCGTCGTGGGCTGCCTCTCTGTACTCTGGACTGACCTTCTGGATATTGACGTGATTGCGGCTTGGTTTTGGTGCGTCATCGGTTGATGCCTTGTGCATTGGACATCGGCGCATTAGAAGTTTCTAATTATCATCATTATCTTTGCCCCAGACTGCAAGAGAAATTAAATGACCACGCTACCGGAAGTACTCCCAATTAATAATTTAGCGAGTAATCACTAAGTAACGGACTAACAACAAGTTTTTTAACACCTTTATTGGTGTTAATAAACGAAGAAATTGAGAAAGTTTTACACACAAGTTTTTACAAAATACTGCTATAATTTAAAAAATCGGGCAATAAGAATTCGGCATAATAAAAAATGGCATTGTCATAACTCTCGATGGCGCTGTACATGTCGTTTTGGAAAACACCTAAGGATTACTCATTTATGGGAGTCCTTCCTGTAGCTTGCAGCGACCTAATTTCTCTCGCAATGTGGTTATATTGTTAATACAGTAGGACGACCACAAGTGACCGTTTCTCAAGAATTACCCGTTAAATTTGCTATTGAAGTTTGCTACACTGCAAGCCTACAACCAAGTGAGTAGTTAACTTGCATCTGCTTTTCACTATGTTTACCACGCTCAGATGAGCAGCCATCTGGGGTGTGACCTTAAAAACCCTAATCTAGGTATACTCTGTTTTAGTATTATCATTAATTTACGACGAACAATAAACTTTGCAGCTGCGCAATAAAGCAGTTTTGTTATCATATGTGGTCTCGACCAGTAACATTACACAGGAAGCTTGGCCTAATCGTAAATCCCTTGCATGCATTTTCTGTGTCCGAAGATTAAGCAGCGTTTATTAACATCTACTAGCGCATGTCCATTACATTGTAACCTATAGAATTGTAACATAGATTTTAAATTAGATTATAACACGGGCAAATGTAGACAAGCATGCACAACTAAATATAGGTAGAGATGCATCGATTAACAAAACTACTTTTAAGCAGTTTAGATTTACCAATAGGCATCATAAACGAGTGTCCTTTTTACGAAACTAGTGTTGTCACCACAAAGGTGGTCACCGCGTCCACAATGAACAGTGGCTTTTAGCATTAGCAGTATTTCCCTTTGTCAGCCAATTGTATTTATGCTTTTGATAGGTACTCAAGGTGTTATATTAAGTATCTTGATACATGTTGACATATATATATATATATATATATATATATATATATATATATATATATATATATATATATATATATATATATATATATATACATGCATACAAATATACAGTATATACACACATGCATACATACATATACACATGCAGGCATGCATACATACATACATATATACATACAAACTTACTAGGGTGGCCCTAATTTTATCAAAAATCAGGTTCAGTTGCCAAATTGTCAAGGTAAATCATTTGGCCTAAACAATTTTTGAGTATTTTAAAGTTATGCGTTTGTTGACTGTCGTTATTAAAGGTCTTCAAATACAATGGAAATTTGCAAGGCGTTTGGATCAATAGTTAAAATATTGAACTGTATATTAATATGTATCGGTGTGTGCGCGCGTGCATGGATTTGTGCGTGTGTGTACATGCGTGTGCACAAGTGTGTGTGTGCGTGTTTATAATCATTATGCAAATGACAGGCCAACCTACAAGGGCTGCTTAAGGTACATCATGGAGATGCATAAAGTCTCTGGCATTTTGACTGCACACTTGGTTAACATTGTTTTTATATACCACTGCTCTTTGCTACATGTATGCTGTTAGAAGATAATTGCGCATAATAGCTAATAACGTCAAAATTCAATACAGCCATCTATCAGCATGTTGCACCGAATGTTCTCGTTCTTCCTCAGATGGCTTATTTTATTAATTTGCTCGAAGAAAATTTTAATTCCGCGTAATCGTGTGGCCCTGGCAGAGTTACTTCGGATGGAATCAAATCAGCGTACTTGTCATCTCGATCAGTTCCTTCAGTCGGTTTTTCATCTGCCACCATCACTGCACAAGACTTGCAATTTTCATACTCGGGAGGCATCTGTTCTGATGACACGTCGACTGATGCATCGATTACGGAATTCTCAGCGTTCTCTGGAGGCTTCTCAAGTGCGTTAATTGCATCCGTGTGAACTGATGTAAAAACACCAATAACTCACATTGCACAACTGTACTGTCATAAACCTGCCCACTAACGGGAGGTCTCGCATGCTGAGAGCATGCTTATCAGAGCTAGGTTGATATCGTTTTTCGTTATTTTTCTCGGTATTTTTTAAAAGTAGATACGGCTTCGGTTTTTTAGATTTCACTATGTCGGTACCGGCTTTCGATTTTTAATGTGATCTTTATGCCTTTAGTTTAGGCCTATCAGTCAGCATCAATATATTTTCAACAATGTTTAGAAATGTTCAATGAACAAAAAATAATATTTGTGAGGAAAAATAATATTCTAATATTTGCATTCTGCACATGCCGACTTTTGGCTTTGTCGGTATTTTATCTTCGGTTTTCCGAATACCGACTTCGGTGTCAGTTTCAGTTTTCTGCATACCGCGTCGTCAGTTAGGTATCGGTTAACCGAAGCAACACAATTTCTACCTATTTGTCTGCCTGCGTGAATGAATGAAAGAATGAACTACGGAACAAATGAATGAATGGATGAATAAATGAACTAAAGAACAAAGGAATGGATAAATGAGATAGCAAACGAATGAATGAGTAATTCATTGAATAGACGAAAGAATCGCTTGCTGGCTAAGAGACTTCGAAATAATAACAGTTGAGGTGTACCATCTGGTACCATTTGGTACCATTGGTACCACCTGATACATCTGGTACCATTCGGTAGCCTTGTCCACGAGTTTACACACTTACTTTCTGTTTTCTTGCAGACAGTGAAGCGGAGTATGAAGATGAATGCCGAAATTGAGATGAAGATAAGCACTGCCAGAATCGCGATCATCGCTACAGAGAGAGGCGGTGTCGAGCCTGTACAGTCGAGAACAATTCAAGCTATGCTGCTACTTCTTGTGATGATGATGGTGACGATGATGATGATGATGATGGTGACTTTTAGATTAGAATAATTGATAAAAATAGTCCTCTTTCACAAATCATATCCTGATTCTTCTCTTACTCTTATCTCTCTTACCGCTCCAATTCCAAACGCCACTCTACACTGTATGTAACTCAATTTGACTGTCTGCCTACGTGACTCTGGGTTCTTGACCTGGAACCAAATTTGCCCCTCCTGCCTATCGATTCTGTTTTGACTGAGCACCTGTAAATAAGCTGGTTCCATCAGCTTAGCTTTCTTTGGGCTCTGTAGAAATCTCTAGCTGACGATTAAGATTTATTTGAAAAGCATTGTTGTAAATTGTTCTTGCATAGACTTCTTTGGTAACTTTAAGATTGCATAACTTACCTCTAATTTCTGCTTCCGGTATTGTCTCCGACTGACTTGAAAGTGTTGTACACTTACACCTCCAGCCTCCTACAGTTTTGCTGTTACTTTTGATATAAAGCACTACCACACTTGATGTTGCATCGCCGGGAACTACATTCAAGAAGAAGATTCCAATAACAAGTCTATGACGCCTTAATATGCCAAATCTTCGGCCTATAATATGCGCAATATTAATTAACATGCAATTTTTAGACTACTCTTGAGCCACAGATTGCTCGCATTTTGACATCTATTTTCTGTCATTCATCTGAAATAACAAGATACTAAATAAAATTACTGAACTCGAATTCTGTGAAATTACTGTTAATTGTTCTTCTTAGTCTATATTTGTATTACCACTAAGTTTGTCGGCTGTGCCAACAATAATTTTCTGTTGTCTGAGTTGATAGTAAAGTTAACGATCGACGATACGTGGTAAGAAATTATTATGTATAAAAATATATGTATATTTGTACGTATAAAAATATATGTAGATGTGAATGAACATTTCTTCTGCACAATACAAGTATCTTATCGTCAACGTAAATGTTGCCAGAGTTTATTAAGAACAAATGGCGGCTTTACATTAGCCAAGTCCCTTCCCAACTGAGCCATTGGTCGCTGAAGTGCAAACAACTATTGGACTTCTAGTCATGAAAGTTGGCCAACACTGTATTGATAGACTGAACACTGATTGATTGATTCATGAAAATATTGCGCATTTGTGATAGAGATGAATACGCTTATTGAAAACACAACAAAGGCAATAGATATTGAAAATAAACACTGAGGACTTACAAGGTAGTAATGAATTTTTGTGACATGAAAGTAGACAAGTAGTGGTATTCTGAAGCCCAAATGACAGAAATGGTCATTAGAAATGTTAGACCATGAAAAAGCAAACTTTGATTCTAAAAGTCCTTAAAAGCCGCAAAGACAGAAACAGTCAAAATTTTTAAATTATGCATGATCCCCTTTGAAGCTCTACCCCTTGCTTAGTTTTGAAAACTAACGCCACCAGTTTTAAGAATAACAAGACACTAGCGCGCATTAAACCGAAATGTATCAGTACCCCATTCGCACATAGGGCCACAGTTTTCTCCACTGGAAATTCTCGTGACAGCATCGAAGTTTGGTAATCGCTCGTTGGGATTGGAAGGGCCTTCAAATGTGCAGTGAACAGTGACATCTGATGAAACATTGCAAAGTCCCTTCCAAGCAGTGTTTTCGTGTGTTAACCACTCTATTTCAGGTTGTATGTTTCCAGCGTAGTGAAAAATGCAGATTATATTTATTGTTGTTGACGAATTCAGTGTGCTTTCATTACAAGATGGAGTAGAATCTGAACACAAAAATAGTGAATGTAGCATAATAAATCAAACTTTAACAATGGCAAGATAAATTTCACAAATATTATAAAAAGTTTACAAGCTGATTTTACGTTAACACTAATAATTTAGAATCAAGCAAGCACTGACTCGCAACATTTGTTTACCCTGATTTATCACTGGATATTTCTATTCTTTCCTAAACAAATGTAAAGATAGGCGCAAACATGTATTTTAAAACGCCAAATGCAACTGAATCCTTGAATTACATTCTACTTGCTTGTAAAAAACTAACTTCAAAGGAAGTTAGTTCTCGTACAATAAACATCAAGAGAAACTTTGAAACATTCTTTGACTGTTCATTCAAGTCTTTTGAACAAGCCTCGCATTAATGGAAACAACTTCATTAAACTTGTTAGCATAAAAGCCAGGTAAATGGACTGTTCTGTCAACATTGCAATTTAATAATCTCTCCGTCACCTGATGCCCAAGGCATCAGCTGAATTTAAATCGCAATGCGATGTTAATAATTTTACTTTGCGCTGGTTAGATTTTGATTTCTAGATTACTAGAAATACTGATCTGGGTTTCTTTTTGAATAATTGTGCAAAAGAGAAAATGACAAATGTTTTCTGAATAACACTGAATGAAATCTCTAATCATTGGCTATTAAATCATATTATTGTGCATGACTGTTTTTTGTTTATGGTGACGGTGTTTTTGTTCTTTCTAAGGACGATGAAGACAAGAAGGACGTTGACGTCGAGGAATATGAAGGTGACGATTAATACGACTTTGTCAACGATGACTACAATAACGATTAAATCAATAATGAGGAGGATAATGATGATGATGATGATGATGATGATGATGATGATGATGATGATGACGAGATTATGATGGTGATGATGATGGTATTGGTTGTGGTAGTGATGGTGATGATTGTGATTATGATCATGACGATGACATGACAACGATCTGATTTGAGTATTCTAATGATGTTGCGAGATATATTCTTGCCTAGAACAGTGATCTCCGCGGTGAGCGCTTCCTCTTCATCTGTGTCGATGCATTCATATCGTCCGGCGAATGAAGTAAGCACAGGATCAATGACGAGAGCAAACTGGCCAACTTCATTACTTTGTATTCTGTAGGCTTTGGACATATTTTTATATGTATGGTTGCCGCGAGATATCCAATCGTCTTTACCACTGCCATAGCGAATTAAACGCCAATCAGGTGGACGGGATGCATTCGTGATGCAGTCCAACTCAACGCGGTCTCCCAATAAAACAATTGCATCACGAGGCGCCGTAAGTAAATAGCCACCCACGACTTCGGAAAACATAAATGTTAACATTAAAATTAACTTTAAATAAACATTTATATAAATTTAACAGGTTCACGTCTGAAGTTACTCTATAACTTATACTATTATGTGTCTGTGTATATATTTATGCAAGTGTATATGCATGTATGTTTACACGTATGCTTGTAGGTATGCATGAATGCATGTTACAAGAGTGCATAGGCATACCTCGTGTGTCATGGACAGAGCATAAAACAAGGGTTATTGATGATGATGATGATGATGATAATGAGGTTATTGATGATGATGATGATGATAATGACGATGTTGATTATGATGATGATGGTGATGATGATGAGTTCTCTGCCCGAAGGCAGATCTATTGGCTTTATGCCACCGGGGAAGAGATGATTGAGGTGGTTTCCCGTTGCCTTGATCACAGACAATTGTGGGCGAGCAACATGTCCAAGGTCGCTAAGCAGTGGCTTGAGGCAGATTCGAACCCGCGACCCTCCGGTTACAAGGCACAGACCATACCACTACACCGCCGCGTCCCATAAGGGTTTTTACACATATTGAACTAGTGAATGGACTACTGAAAATTTGTCCATTTTGTATACATATGGCATTTAGGTTATCTGCTCACTTGTAATTTGTATTTCCATAATTAGCGATCTATTTTATTTGCATATAATTATAATGTTTATTGTTAAAATGCCCCAGAGTTGCATACAAGCCTTGCAGTATAGTTCAATTACACAGAGAGATCGCATATGTGTCAAGCATTGTGAAATCTGAACCGAAATTCACGGACATTGAAAGACGTGAATGACATTTAGAAAACGAAACCATTTATAAGTTTGGTATCCGATGGACGGAATATGATTTGAATAGTGAAAGCGGTACAAAAAAATTACCAATTAGGCTACATAATTGCAACATCCACAAACCGTTTGAATCGGTTCAAACTACTTTAATACACACAATAACCTCATTTGGTCGATAAAAATAGACCACATAACCTAATTCTTATATTTGATGTTTTTTCAGTAAATCTGACGCTACTACGCTATGTAAATCAGCATATTTGATGAGATTCCTTCGGTTTGTCACAAGAAGTAAATGCTGTAGACATTATTAGCTATTATAAACTGGATAATTTCATTTGTTATGCGTTTGGTCAGTAACTCCAGTCTCTTATAGTTAATGCTTTTCAGACAAAAAGCTCGAACGCTAGTTAGCTTCAATACCCAACAGTTTAAACAGGTCAATATAAACTTATCCAAAGGCAAATTGTAATTAAATACAGATAAAAGTAATTGGATAGGACTAATATGACATCTCTAAGACTAACATAAAAAATGCCTTACATCATTGAACTAGGTTGCGATAAGTTTCGCAAGCTTCAGGAAGAAGAAGAAGATGAAAGCGGATTATGTTATAATTTCCAAGTTCAAAAAATTAGTTTTGGCTGTAGACATTCATATTTAAACTGTGAAGTTGTTCATATTAACTGTTGTAATTCATGCGCTTCCGTTTTCTTGCTCTTTGTGAATGTCAGATCTCCACAAGAGGTCTAAGTATTTTTTGCTTTAAGCGCGGTTGCACAGGTTCAAGGCATAGTAGCTAATTTACGAGCGCTGCGTCAGGTCAGAAGGATTGTCCAGACATACCATAGAAAGTACAAGATCCGGTTGACGTGAGACCATAGAGGGTAATGGACAGAGATGCTATTACGGTGAGCTAGGTTTAAATTAAAAAAAGAGAGGATGATATCTATCATTTTGATTCAAATAGAAATTTTAACTTTAAAATACATTTTTAAAAATATCTACGCTAAAATTGAGCAATATTACACAGACACGTGATGTTAAGTTCAGAAACGTACCGCCGATGAACGCTGCTAACACGATGATCCACATGACTGTCGGCTGACGTACAATAAAGGAAATGTCGACGTACAATAAAGGAAATGTCGTTCGTCATCGAAAACGTTTTATTTTCCATGTTACATGTCTTAATTAAACTTACTGGGCTGATGCTATCAACTTATATGGACCCTGGGCTTTTCATTGATTTATGGTAATGCCTCCACCATCTAAGTTAATGTTAATTGTTTGCTTTTGTTTCATGCAGTGTGCAGCACATGTCGTACGATGTCGGCTTTTGTTAGCTGCAAGCCTTAGCGAGTGGTGTAGATGCAAACTGCTTTATATAGCGCCTTTTGGTATCTTACAAAAGCGCTGCCTATGCTAGCCTAAATGTTGTTAAGAACAAACTTTCGACAGCACCTCAGACTTGCAGGAAAATCTATTTGCTTGAGTCTCATATCTATGAAAACATTATTAAGCAGTGTCGCGCATTAAACAGAGGCTGCAGTCAACATAAATAGATCTGAGAAAGAAAAACTTTGCGTTTAGCTGTAATGTTTACAGTTCTCCGTACACATATACCGTACAGCCGATATATGTTGGGTAAAAGTTAAAGTTCATATAAAGTTTTAGTTATCCATTCCTTTGTTCTTTAGTTCATTTATTCATCCATTCATTCATTTGTTCCGTAGTACATCCTTTCATTCATTCACGCAGGCAGACAAATAGGTAGAAATTGTGGTGTTTCGGTTAACCGATACTTAACTGACAACGCGGTATGCAGAAAACTGAAACTGACACCGAAGTCGGTATTCGGGAAACCGAAGATAAAATACCGACAAAGCCAAAAGTCGGCATGTGCAGAATGCAAATATTAGAATATTATTTTTCCTCACAAATATTATTTTTTGTTCATTGAACATTTCTAAACATTGTTGAAAATATATTGATGCTGACTGATAGGCCTAAACTAAAGGCATAAAGATCACATTAAAAACCGGAAGCCGGTACCGACATAGTGAAATCTAAAATACCGAAGCCGTATCTACTTTTAAAAAATACCGAGAAAAATAACGAAAAACGATATCAACCTAGCTCTGATAAGCAGGCTCTCAGCATGCGAGACCTCCCGTTAGTGGACAGGTTTATGACAGTACAGTTGTGCAATGTGAGTTATTGGTATTTTTACATCAGTTCACACGGATGCAATTAACGCACTTGAGAAGGCTCCAGAGAACGCTGAGAATTCCGTAATCGATGCATCAGTCGACGTGTCATCAGAACAGATGCCTCCCGAGTATGAAAATTGCAAGTCTTGTGCAGTGATGGTGGCAGATGAAAAACCGACTGAAGATGACAAGTACGCTGATCGAGATGACAAGTACGCTGATTTGATTCCATCCGAAGTAACTCTGCCAAGGCCACACGATTACGCGGAATTAAAATTTTCTTCGAGCAAATTAATAAAATAAGCCATCTGAGGAAGAACGAGAACATTCGGTGCAACATGCTGATAGATGGCTGTCATTGAATTTTGACGTTATTAGCTATTATGCGCGATTATCTTCTAACAGCATACATGTAGCAAAGAGCAGTGGTATATAAGAACAATGTTAACCAAGTGTGCAGTCAAAATGCCAGAGACTTTATGCATCTCCATGATGTACCTTAAGCAGCTCTTGTAGGTTGGCCTGTCATTTGCATAATGATGATAAACACGCACACACACACACACTTGTGCACACGCATGTACACACACGCACAAACCCATGCACACGCGCGTACACCGTTACATATTAATATACAGTTCAATATTTTAACTATTGATCCAAACGCCGTGCAAATTTCCATTGTATTTGAAGACCTTTAATAACGACAGTCAACAAAGGCATAACTTTTAAATTCTCAAAAATTGTTTAGGCCAAATGATTTACCTTGACAATTTGGCAATTGAACCTGATTTTTGATAAAATTAGGGCCACCCTAGTAAGTTTGTATGTATGTATGTATGTATGTATGCATGCCTGCATGTGTATATGTATGTATGCATGTGTGTATGTATATATGTGTGTATGCATGCATGTATGTATATATGTATGTATGTATGGACGGATGGATGGATGCGTGTATGTGTCTGTGTATGAATGCGCCTATGTATGTATGTATGTATGTATGTATGTATTTATGTATGTATGTATGTATGTATGTATGTACGTATGTCTGTATGTATTGGTGCGTGTATGTATGTTTGTATTTATGGATGCGTGTATGTATGTGTGTATGTATGTATATGTATATACATGTAAACATGTATCAAGACACTTAATATAACACCTTGAGTACCTGGGCAACATACCTGTATTACGGGATGTTTTACGCTGTTAACTTGAAGACACAATCAGTTTTGCAGCTATGGCCATCTAGCGAATGTCAATGAAGCTAGCAAATGAAGTTGCAATGATAAAAATCGTTACCAATAGTGTACCTTACTTACTCAAATGTTGACGTCAGTTGCCGAATGTAAACAGTGTGTTCGACTGTTTGTGTAAAATTGATTTCTCGTTTGTGCTGCGTGATATTGATAAAATAAAAGGTTAGTAAAGTGATATTATTATACTTCCACGTTAGGAAAATGAAGTATTTGTTAAGGAATGTTGTCATTGTTTAAAAATGTAGAAATTAGGTTTGTTGCCCATAGTTAACATTGTGCATCCGTGCTTGTGAATATTGTCTGACAGGTTTCATGCTGTCTGAATTTCAGCAGTAGTAATAGATCTACGTTATACACGAAATGCTTGCATGTAATAAACTTCTGAGTGGAATTTTCATTTCACATGGCCTGTCAAGTTGAGAGCCAGAGGTTACTTGAGGTGTCGTGTCCCCAACCCCCAAACATGAACCTTCGGAACACCAGTGTGGACTCAGTACTATTGTGATGAGCGGTTCAAAAATTGTGGTCTGATCATGTCGTTACATTTATTTGCATTACTGTGCTGCAGATGAATCCAGCAAGTTTTTACGGCAAGAAAAATGTTTGCGTACGTGCCATTCCAGCCGAGTCTGATGACAGTGAGTTGGAGTCAGAGAATGACAATGATAATTCTGCATCAACTGCTGCCCAGCACAAAGCTTATGACACTGATCCAGGCAGTGATTCAGATAATGAACCTCTGATTGTGCATCAATTGCAAGGAAAAGCTGCAAGCAACAAAGTAACATGGAAAACAACAAAGCCAGAAAAGATGAAGTCCCCTGACATTCCATTCACTGGTGCACAGTATAAGGCTGAAGATGTCAAGCTTCCGATAGAATATTTCCATGACGTATTTGATAAAGAGCTTTTGCAGAAGATTGTAACTGAATCAAATAGATACTCTGTTCAGTGCAATCCAAACAAGCCACTTAATTTAGTGGAAGCTGAACTGGAGCAGTTCATTGGAATTTTGTTTATCATGAGCACTGTGAAAATGCCAAGAGCACGACTTTACTGGAATGCAGACATGCGCTATGAGAAAATTGCTAGTGTGATGGCCCTTTGCCGATTTGAAAATATCAAGCGGTTTCTACATTGCAATGACAACTCGTCTCGTTCTGACGGCTGTACAGACAAACTGTATAAGATACGTCCTGTTGTCGATGATCTGACGTCAAAATTCAACCGTGCAATTGCAGCTGAGAAACTGAGCATTGATGAACAAGTTGTGCCTTTCAAGGGATCATCAGCCTTGAGAACATACAATCCAAAAAAACCTAAAAAATGGGGATACAAGATTTTCATCCTCTCAGGTGTTGACGGTTTGGTACACAACATGGAGGTGTACACTGGAAAGTTTGAGGCTTGTCCTGGTCAACCAGATCTCCAAGCGTCGGGCAATATTGTTCTCAGACTACTTTGCCCAATTCCATGCCATGTTTGGCACAAAGTGTACTTTGATAACTGGTTTACAAGTCCAAAACTGGTTGCAACACTCTGGAAGCAAGGGATAGCATGCTTGGGAACCGTGAGGATCAACCGTGTGCAGGGCTGTAATATGCCCAACGATGCCGACATGAAGAAGCAAGGCAGAGGAACAACAGTGATGAAAACAGCTACAGTTGATGATGTTGAATTGAGTGCAATAAAGTGGTTCGATAACAGAGGTGTTGTGCTGCTGAGCTCGTTTACAACTGTGGAGCCTGTACGCATGATACAGTGGTGGGACAGCAAGAAAAAGGAATATGTACAAATCAAGTGTCCATCAGCAGTGCTGCTCTACAACCAGTTTATGGGTGGAGTTGATCTGTTGGATTCTTTGTTGGCATTATATCGAATACCTGTCCGATCAAAGAAATGGTACCATCGCCTGTTGTGGCATTTCCTGGATCTGTCTGCTGTACAGAGTTGGCTCCTGTACCATCGAGATGTTGTTGCAAATAATGTACCCGCTTCAGAGCACTTGCCGTTACTGCAGTTCAAGCTGAACATTGCAGAGTCATTGATGAAAGCTGGCAAAACAACAGGACTCAAACGAGGACGTCCATCATTGTCTGTTGAAGATGCTCATCGGGCAAAGGCAGCTCGAGGACCAACGACACCACTACCAGTCACAGCGGTTCGCACAGACAGTTTTGGACACTGGCCCATGTACAGTGAGAAGAAAGGCAGGTGCAAGTTACCTGGCTGTAAAGGAATTCCTAAAGTGAAGTGTGAAAAATGCCAGGTGTACCTTTGCTTTACAACAACTCCAAACTGTTTCAGACAATTTCATCAGTAATGCTGAACATGAACTGAACTGACATAAATGCACAGTGTTATCGCACAGTGTTGCCCAAGGGCAACAAACTTCTAACTTTAAAAATTTGGCACACAAACTTTTTTCCTTCAAGGAGTTGTGTTTTCATATGCTTATTTAACACATTTTTACTCACAAATATTTTTTTCCACCAACATTCTTTATTTGTGCAATATAGAGTTAACATTTAACTCTTTTGTACTTCCTCTTCTCTTGATTACGTTTCTTTAAATTTGATGACAACACCAATGGTGTCTTTCAGGTTTATTAGTGTAATTCAATACGAAAAAGTGTGATTTCTCTTTATAGAAAATGCTGACCATGTCTGTGTTTTGTTAAAATAGAACTGACGATTTTCTTCGTCGCTTCAAGTTTCACTGCTGGGGCCTTGTTGAACAATCATTACGATGCATTACTGAAATATATAGGCGATGAGGTCGAATTACAATGTCAAACGACACTTTCCAACTACGTCAGCTGGCAGTTCAGACCCACCCATTCTAAGAGGCCCACTGAGATCAATTCCGGCGGTGAAATGTCTCCACTGCGTGCTTCTGAATTTAAAATAAAGAAAGATCGAGTGGTGGGAC
The DNA here is from genome assembly GCA_964023275.1 of Norana najaformis. Lineage (NCBI taxonomy): Eukaryota > Metazoa > Annelida > Clitellata > Crassiclitellata > Hormogastridae > Norana > Norana najaformis. The sequence continues at coordinate 40,663,541 of OZ029914.1, read as the reverse complement.
TTTATTCTCTGGTCATACTGCGAGCCAAAACTTCGCACTCCGGGGAGTACATATGCTTTGATGATGACGCATTATCCACTGAACAAATATCCATCATTTTGACTGTCAGCAGTAAGTAGATTGTAGTGCCTGCTGCATTTCCGGACTTTGGTGAATCTGTATTTTGATCTGGGTTTGGGTCTACATTAAGATTTTATCCTTTAAACTTGTACATAAAATCTGCAGTGGATTTCTTTCTCTTTGTTTCGAGAAGTTCTAAAGCATCTTCAGAAAGTATGATCTAAAGTATCCATCCAACAAACATGGTTCTTCTCATGCGTTGTGACATAATCTGTTGTACAGTGATACTAAAGATTGTAAGTCTATTGTATAGTGCATTATGTGGCCTGTAAATGAGTAAAAAAGATGGCCATTGAGGTAAATGAAGTCATACTTTACTACAATAGCTGACCAGAAGTTCTTAATATGCCACAGTGTGGCTAAATGGAAGCAAAAAGTTATTTTAGTTTACCTGGTACAACTTTGACCAACAATTGCCAAGTACTCTTGTCACTTTTTTAAGCCTTATTTAGTATTAATTCTGCATTTATTAGCGCCACTATCAAATGACTAAGTATCGATCGATGGCGCTGAACAATTGTGAGGGAAGGACTTGCTCTGGTCCTTCCTAGGGGAGGCCCGAACCTGTACACTCCGCGTTACAAGTCGAGTGCTCTAACCATTTGGCTACTGTGCTTTACTGTCACTATGTAGTGTCAGAGTGCAAGCTGCAGTGAATAGACCCGTATGTCATTATTTTTATTGATAAGTTATTTTCTCATTTGCTGAGTTTTCGTTCTGCTCATATTCCACAGTGCTGTATACAGCATGCATTTTATATAGTGTGGCGTTTCTAGGTTATTGTTTACAGTTATAAAACTAAAACACAGGATGTGCAAGTTTTTATAAAGTTTTTAAAAAAATTAAATATTTTTTTCACAGTATGTTTCTTTCTAATAATTTACTTTGTTTTGGTTGTTGTTTGCAGGCAGGCCAGTTGATTCCGGTGCTAAAAGTTGTGCACATACTTTGATATCACAAAATGGTCCATATACAAGCGAGGTTTCGGTTTGTCTTCTATTTGTTTTTGTGAGTCTGGCATGTAACTGCATCTGATAAATATCAGTTTTGCCTTCTTTACAGCCAGCTTAATCAGGAATCCATGAGCTGAGATTGTATATTTAGTATATTTTATGGTTTTAATTTGTGTATGCAATTTATAGCGTTCTTCAACATATTTAACACATATAACTATACATAAGCTAATGTATTTACAATTATGCATGTATAGTTCATATGACTATGCTGTGCATCTTATCATTTTGCACAAGTTTCAGTTTTACATTATGATGCACATGTTTACTTATGCAGACTAGGAATGCTTGAAGATTAGGCCTGTGTACACATTCTAGATGAGAAAACGAATGCAGTCCATTTCTTGTGTAATGAAGTATTGTGTCAGTATTCATCGTCATTTTAAAGGCCATTTTTGTGTAATTCTGGACTGTAAAATTGTTGTTAAGTTACTATATACAGTTGCTCTGCATATCTGCATTTATCAGCTGAGATTTGTTTACGTTTTGCTTAAGGGTAACCCAGTATTTATTTGAGCTTTTGAGTTTTGATATTAAGATCAAATCCGGTGCATGTTATAGCATTGTCCCAATGCATGTTGTGGAAAAATTAAGCTTGATATTGTCCTTCCATGCACCGAGAGTGTGAGAGCGAGCGACTGACTGACTGACTTACTGAATGACTGACTAACATTCCACTAGCTCACTCATTTGTGTTAGATTGTGCTTTCCTTTCAGTCCTTGATTGTTCACTCACTCATCTAGAAAGTAAAGTAAGCAAAAGTGGACTCGCAGGTGTAGGAAGAATATTGTACAGGTCTGTAACAGGTTAACGAAGCTCAGTCGATATTCTTCCTCTTCCCTCATAAAAAGAAGCGATGAAAGGTTCCATAGATCATAAAATGAAGCTTTGCCCATACAGCTTAACTTCCAAGTCTCCTTATTGACAGGCCTCGGTTTTTATTGCATCAGCCATACCCGTGTTCCAAAAACTGAAGTCAAATCCAAACTGAAAACCTCTAACAATCTCTTGTCATTGCAGCACAAATGTCACTTGTTAGATTTCTGTTGAAAGCCATGATTTAAAGGTTTAAGTAAGGGAAAGGACAACAGACCACAATATTATTAATGTTTCCAATTTAGGCTAAGTGTTAACAAATGACATAGTTATGCCTAGGACTTGTATTATTACCACATTAGCTTATTGAAGTTCATTGTATGTGTGCCAAAGAGATGATCATAATTCCTCAAATGAGCACATGGGTAATTTATGCTCTACAGCTGCATATAAGCAGTGATAGAGCATCGGCTAACCATGTATGCAGAAAATAATATGGGATTTTCTGGCTTGCCGAAGCTCTGGGCATGATTTTTGCAGAATGTACGAACATTTTGGAAAATCACGGCTGCTTCGGTATACTAAACGTTAGTTAAGAACTTAAGACTAGTTTTTAACCATTCTGGGTTAAATTGTTTTAGTGCTAAATGTGTGAAGTAGCCGCACAATGCAGTAACTCGGTGTCAAACGATGTAGTAGCAAAATTGCTTAACTAATATATTTATGTGTTTTACATATTATTTAAAAAATCGGATAATAAGAATTCGGCATAATAAAAAATGGTATTGACATAACTCTCGATGGCGCTGTACATGTCGTTTTGAAAAACACCTAAGGATTACTCATTTATGGGAGTCCTTCCTGTAGCTTGCAGCGACCTAATTTCTCTCGCAATGTGGTTATATTGTTAATACAGTAGGACGACCGCAAGTACCGTTTCTCAAGAATTACCCGTTAAATTTGCTATTGAAGTTTGCTACACCGCAAGCCTACAACCAAGTGAGTAGTTAACTTGCACCTGCTTTTCACTATGTTTACCACGCTCAGATGAGCAGCCATGTAGGGTGTGACCTTAAAAACCCTAATCTAGGTATACTCTGTTTTAGTATTATCCTTAATTTACGACGAACAATAAACTTTGCAGCTGCGCAATAAAGCAGTTTTGTTATCATATGTGGTCTCGACCAGTAACATTACACAGGAAGCTTGGGCTAATCGTAAATCCCTTGCATGCATTTTCGGTGTCCGAAGATTAAGCAGCGTTTATTAACATCTACTATCGCATGTCCATTACATTGTAACCTATAGAATTGTAACATAAATTTTAAATTAGATTATAACACGGGCAAATGTAGACAAGCATGCACAACTAAATATAGCTAGAGATGCATCGATTAACAAAACTACTTTTAAGCAGTTTAGATTTACCAATAGGCAACATAAACGAGTGTCCTTTTTACGAAACTAGCGTTGTCACCACAAAGGTGGTCACCGCGTCCACAATGAACATACAAACTTACTAGGGTGGCCCTAATTTTATCAAAAATCAGGTTCAGTTGCCAAATTGTCAAGGTAAATCATTTGGCCTAAACAATTTTTGAGTATTTAAAACTTATGCCTTTGTTGACTGTCGTTATTAAAGGTCTTCAAATACAATGGAAATTTGCACGGCGTTTGGATCAATAGTTAAAATATTGAACTGTATGTTAATATGTATCGGTGTGTGTGCGTGTGTATGGGTTTGTACTTGTGTGTACATGCGTGTGCACAAGTGTGTGTGTGCGTGTTTGTCATCATTATGCAAATGGCAGGCCAACCTACAAGGGCTGCTTAAGGTACATCATGGAGATGCATAAAGTCTGGCATTTTGACTGCACACTTGGTTAACATTGTTTTTATATACCGCTGCTCTTTGCTACATGTATGCTGTTAGAAGATAATTGCGCATAATAGCTAATAACGTCAAAATTCAATGACAGCCACCTATCAGCATGTTGCACCGAATGTTCTCGTTCTTCCCCAGATGGCTTATTTTTTTAATTTGCTCGAAGAAAATTTTAATTCAGCGTAATCGTGTGGCCTTGGCAGAGTTACTTCGGATGGAATTAAAGCAGCGTACTTGTCATCTCGATCAGTTCCTTCAATCGGTTTTTCATCTGCCACCATTACTGCACAAGACTTGCAATTTTCATACTCGGGAGGCATCTGTTCTGATGACACGTCGACTGGGGCATCGATTACGGAATTCTCAGCGTTCTCTGGAGGCTTCTCAGATACGTTAATTGCATCCGTGTGACCTGATGTAAAAATACCAATAACTCACATTGCACAACTGTACTGTCATAAACCTGTCCACTAACGGGAGGTCTCGCATGCTGAGAGCATGCTTATCAGAGCTAGGTTGATATCGTTTTTCGTTATTTTTCTCGGTATTTTTTAAAAGTAGATACGGCTTCGGTTTTTCTAGATTTCACTATGTCGGTACCGGCTTCCGGTTTTTAATGTGATCTTTATGCCTTTAGTTTAGGCGGCCTATCAGTCAGCATCAATATATTTTCAACAATGTTTAGAAATGTTCAATGAACAAAAAATAATATTTGTGAGGAAAAATAATATTCTAATATTTGCATTCTGCACATGCCGACTTTTGGTTTTGTCGGTATTTTATCTTCGGTTTTCCGAATACCGACTTCGGTGTCAGTTTCAGTTTTCTGCATACCGCGTCGTCAGTTAGGTATCGGTTAACCGAAGCACCACTATTTCTGCCTGTTTGTCTGCCTGCGTGAATGAATGAAAGAATGAACTACGGAACAAATGAATGAATGGATGAATAAATGAACTAAAGAACAAAGGAATGGATAAATGAGATAGCAAACGAATGAATTAGAAATTAAATGAATAGACGAAAGAATCGCTTCCTGGCTAAGAGACTTTGAAATAATAACAGTTGAGGTGTACCATCTGGTACCATTTGGTACCATTGGTACCATCTGATACATCTGGTACCATTCGGTAGCCTGTCCACGAGTTTACACACTTACTTTCTGTTTTCTTGCTGAAGACAGTGAAGCGGAGTATGAAGATGAATGCCGAAATTGAGATGAAGACAAGCACTGCCAGAATCGCGATCATCGCTACAGAGGGAGGCGATGTCGAACCTGTACAGTCGAGAACAATTCAAGCTATGCTGCTACTTCTTGTGATGATGATGATGATGATGATGATGATAATGAAGATGATGGTGACTTTTAGATTAGAATAATTGATAAAAATAGTCCTCTTTCACAAATCCTATCCTGATTCCTCTCCCACTCTTATCTCTCTTACGCTCCATTTCCAAACGCCACTCTATGTAACTCAATTTGACTGTCTGCCTACGTGACTGGGTTCTTGACCTGGAACCAAATTTGCCCCTCCTGCCTATCGATTCTGTTTTGACTGAGCACCTGTAAATAAGCTGGTTCCATCAGCTTAGCTTTCTTTGGGCTCTGTAGAAATCTCTAGTTGACGATTATGATTTATTTGAAAAGCATTGTTGTAAATTGTTCTTGCATAGGCTTCTTTGGTAACTTTAAGATTGCATAACTTACCTCTAATTTCTGCTTCCGGTATTGTCTCCGACTGACTTGAAAGTGTTGTACACTTACACCTCCAGCCTCCAACAGTTTTGCTGTTACTTTTGATATAAAGCACTACCACATTTGATGTTGCTTTGCCGGGAACTACATTCAAGAAGAAGATTCCAATAACAAGCTTATGACGCCTTACTATGCCAAATCTTCGGCCTATAATGTGCGCAATATTAATTAACATGCAATTTTTAGACTACTCTTGAGCCACAGATTGCTCGCATTTTGACATCTATTTTCTGCCATTCATTTGAAATAAGAAGATACTAAATAAAATTACTGAACTCGAATTCTGTGAAATTACTGTTAATTGTTCTTCTTAGTCTGTATTTGTATTACCACTAAGTTTGTCGGCTGTGCCAACAATAAATTTCTGTTGTCTGAGTTTATAGTAAAGTTAACGATCGACGATACGTGGTAAGAAATTATTATGTATAAAAATAGATGTAAATGTGTACGTATAAAAATATATGTAGATGTGAATGAACATTTCTTCTGCACAATACAAGTACCTTATCGTCAACGTAAATGTTGCTAGAGTTTATTAAGAACCAATGGCGGCTTTACATTAGCCAAGTCCCTTCCCAACTGAGCCATTGGTCGCTGAAGTGCAAACAACTATTGGACTTCTAGTCATGAAAGTTGGCCAACACTGTATTGATAGACTGAACACTGATTGATTGATTCATGCAAATATTGCGCATTTGTGATAGAGATGAACACGCTTATTGAAAACACAACAACGGCAAAAGATATTGAAAATAAACACTGAGGACTTACAAGGTAGTAATTAATTTTTGTGACATGAAAGTAGACAAGTAGACTTTTGGTATTCTGAAGTCCAAATGACAGAAATGGTCATCAGAAATGTTAGACTATGAAAAAGCAAACTTTGATTCTAAAAGTCCTTAAAAGCCTCAAAGACAGAAACAGTCAAAATTTTTAAATTATATATGATCCCCTTTGAAGCTCTACCCCTTGTTTAGTTTTGAAAACTAATGCCACCAGTTTTAAGAATAACAAGACACTAGCATGCATTAAACCGAAATGTATCAGTACCCCATTCGCACGTAGGGCCACAGTTTTCTCCACTGGAAATTCTCGTGACAGCATCGAAGTTTGGTGATCGCTCGTTGGGATTGGAAGGGCCTTCAAATGTGCAGTGAACAGTGACATCTGATGAAACATTGCAAAGTCCCTTCCAAGCAGTGTTTTCGTGTGTTAACCACTCTATTTCAGGTTGTATGTTTCCAGCGTAGTGAAAAACGCAGATTATATTTATCGTTGTTGACGAATTCAGTGTGCTTTCATTACAAGATGGAGTAGAATCTGAACACAAAAATAGTGAATGTAGCATAATAAATCAAACTTTAACAATGGCAAAATAAATTTCACAAATATTATAAAAAAGTTTACAAGCTGATTTTACGTTAACACTAATAATTTAGAATCAAGCAAGCATTGACTCGCAACATTTGTTTACCCTGATTTATCACTGGATATTTCTGTTCTTTACTAAACAAATGTAAAGATAGGCGCAAACATGTATTTTAAAACGCCAAATGTAATTGAATCCTTGAATTACATTCTACTTGCTTGTAAAAAAACTAACTTAAAAGGAAGTTAGTTCTTGTACAATGAACATCAAGAGAAACTTTGAAACATTCTTTGACTGTTCACTCAAGTCTTTTGAACAAGCCTCGCATTAATGGAAACAACTTCATTAAACTTGTTAGCATAAAAGCCAATTAAATGGATTGTTCTGTCAACATTGCAATTTAATAATCTCTCCGTCACCTGACGCTTAATGCATGAGTTGAATTTAAATCGCAATGCGATGTTAATAATTTTACTTTGCGTTGGTTTGATTTTGATTTCAAGATTACTAGAAATACTAATCTGGGTTTCTTTTTGAATAATTGTGCAAAAGAGAAAAGGACAAATGTTTTCTGCATAATACTGAATGAAATCTCTAATCATTGGCTATTAAATCATATTATTGTGCATGACTGTTTTGTTGTTTATGGTGACGGTGTTTTTGTTCTTTCTAAGGACGATGAAGACAAGAAGGACGTTGACGTCGAGGGATAAGAAGGTGACGATTAATACGACGCTGCCAACGATGACTATAATAACGATTAAATCAATAATGAGGAGGATAATGATGATGATGATGATGATGATGATGATGACGATGATGATGATGATGACGAGATTATGATGGTGATGATGATGGTATTGGTTGTGGTAGTGATGGTGATGATTATGATTATGGTCATGACGATGTCATGACAACGATCTGATTTGAGTATTCTAATGATGTTGCGAGAAATATCCTTGCCTAGAACAGTGATCTCCGCGGTGAGCGCGTCCTCTTCATCTTTGTCAATGCATTCATATCGTCCGGCGAATGAAGTAAGCACAGGATCAATAACGAGAGCAAACCGCCCAACTTCATTACTTTGTATTCTGTAGGCGTTGGAAATATTTGGACCTGTTTGTTTGCCGCGAGATATCCAATCGTCTTTACCACCGCCATAGCGAATTAAATGCCAATCAAGCGGACGGGACGTATTCGTGATGCAGTCCAACTCAACGCGGTCTCCCAATAAAACAATTGCATCACGAGGCGCCGTAATTAAATAACCACCCACGGCTTCGGAAAACATAAATGTTAACATTAAAATTAACTTTAAATAAACATTTATATAAATTTAACAGGTTCACGTCTGAAGTTACTCTATAACTTATACTATTATGTGTCTGTGTGTATATATTTATGCAAGTGTATATGCATGTACGTTTACACGTATGTTTGCAGGTATGCATGAATGCATGTTACAAGAATGCATAGGCATACCTCATGGACAGAGCATAAAACAAGGGTTATTGATGATGATGATGATGATGATGATGATGATGATGATGATGATGATGATGATGATGATGATGAGTTCTCTGCCCGAAGGCAGATCCATTGGCTTTATGCCATCCGGGGAAGAGATGATTGAGGTGGTTTCCCGTTGCCTTGATCACAGACAATTGTGGGCGAGCAACTTGTCCAAGGTCGCTAAGCAGTGGCTTTGGCAAATTCGAACCCGCGACCCTCCGGTTACAAGGCACAGACCATACCACTACACCGCCGCGTCCCATAAGGGTTTTTACACATATTGAACTAGTGAATGGACTACTGAAAATTTGTCCATTTTGTATACATGAGGCATTTAGGTTATCTGCTCACTTGTAATTTGTATTTCCATAATTAGCGATCTATTTTATTTGCATATAATTATAATGTTTATTGATAAAATGCCCCAGAGTTCCATACAAGCCTTGCAGTATAGTTCAATTACACAGAGAGATCGCATATGTGTCAAGCATTGTGAAATCTGAACCGAAATTCACGGACATTGAAAGACGTGAATGACATTTAGAAAACGAAACCATTTATAAGTTTGGTATCCGATGGACGGAATATGATTTGAATAGTGAAAGCGGTACAAAAAAAAATTACCAATTAGGCTACATAATTGCAACATCCATAAACCGTTTGAATCGGCTCCAACTACTTTAATACACACAATAACCTCATTTGGTCGATAAAAATAGACCACATAATCTAATTCTTATATTTGATGTTTTTTCAGTAAATTTGACGCTACTACGCTATGTAAATCAGCATAATTGATGAGATTCCTTCGGTCCGTCAGAAGAAGTAAATGCTGTAGACATTATTAGCTATTATAAACTGGATAATTTCATTTATTATGCGTTTGGTCAGAAACTCCAATCTCTCATAGTTAATGCTTTTCAGACAAAAAGCTCGAACGTTAGTTAGCTTCAATACCCAACAGTTTAAACAGGTCAATATAAACTTATCCAAAGGCAAATTGTAATTAAATACAGATAAAAGCAATTGGATAGGACTAATATGACATCTCTAAGACTAACATAAAAAATGCCTTACATCATTGAACTAGGTTGCGATAAGTTTCGCAAGCTTCAGGAAGAAGAGGAAGATGAAAGCGGATTGTGTTATAATTTCCAAGTTCAAAAAATTAGTTTTGGCTGTACACATTCATATTTAAACTGTGAAGTTGTTCATATTAACTGTTGTAATTCATCCGCTTCCGTTTTCTTGCCCTTTGTGAATGTCAGATCTCCACAAGATGTCTAAGTCTTTTCGCTTTAAGCGCGGTTGCCCAGGTTCAAGGCATAGTAGCTAATTTACGAGCGCTGCGTCAGGTCAGAAGGAGTGTCCAGACATACCATAGAAAGTACAAGATCCGGTTGACGTGAGACCATAGAGGGTAATGGACAGAGACGCTATTACGGTGAGCTAGGTTTAAGTTAAAAAAAGAGAGGATGATTTCTATCATTTTGATTCAAATAGATATTGTAACTTTAAAATACATTTTTTTAAATATCTACACTAAAATTGAGCAATATTACACAGACACGTGATGTTAAGTTCAGAAACGTACCGCCGACGAACGCTGCTAACACGATGATCCACATGACTGTCGGCTGACGTACAATAAAGAAAATGTCGGCTGACGTACAATAAAGGAAATGTCGTTCGTCATCGAAAAAGTTTTATTTTCCATATTACATGTCTTAATTAAACTTACTGGGCTGATGCTATCAACTTATATGGATGCTGGGCTTTTAATTGATTTATACACGGAAGCCTTATTGGGACGTATATATAAGCGCTTTTGAAGGGTTCCTTGTTCGTAAAATGCGCTTCTGTCTTCCAGGAAAGCAATTATTTCGGCACGAGTGAACTCAGTGGACGACCATAATGCGATTCAACAAAGTAGTATATTTATATTTGGTAATGCATCCACCCTCTAGGTCAATGTTAATTGTTGCTTTTGTTTCACGCAGGGTGCAGCACATCTCGCACGCTGTCGGATTTTGTTAGCTGCAAGCCTCAGCGAGTGGTGTAGATGCAGACTGCTTTATATAGCGCCTTTTGGTATCTTACAAAAGCGCTGCCTATGCTAGCCTGAATGTTGTTAAGAACAAACTTTCGACAGCACCTCAGACTTGTAGGAAAGTCTATTTGCTTGAGTCTCATATCTATGAAAACATTATTAAGCAGTGTCGCGCAATAGAAGCTGCAGTCAACATAAATAGATCTGAGAAAGAAAAACTTTGCGTTTAGCTGTAATGTTTACAGTTCTCCCTACACATGTACCGCACAGCCGATATATGTTGGGCAAAAGTTAAAGTTCGTATAAAGTTTCGTTTGTGTATAATTCTTGATTGTCCTAATAATAATGTCACAATAAAGATGTCATAAAAGGCTTAGAGATCAAGCTGTAATTTAGCGTCGACAACGAAGATTTGCTTTTCGGACAGATATAGGGAAAGCGGGGGTTAATGAAATGTTTAGCTAACCAAGCTTAAATTAAATTTTCGCAATTGAGTTACCCTAAATGCAAATTCATCTTACATTTCATACTCCTACTCTGCCAGCATACACAATTTAGGCCTATGTGGGACCATGATGATGTTGGTGGGACCATATTTCTATTTGGCACCCACATAGAACCCATGTGGGTCCCTTAAAATGTTTATGGGTAGTAGAGTGGTCTAAGGTAATTTTTTAATAAAATTTTATGTTGGAGACTTATCATCTACTAAAGAACTAATATGGTGGAAATTTCAGCCAAATTGCACCGTAGTTAAGGTTGCACAAGTCGATCAAAGAGGCGTTGAACGACTTTATGGCATGCAAACGAGAAATAGTACATAAAAGTAAATTAAGCATGAATTATAACATTACATGACCTGTTAATATTAGATTAGTTTAATAAAGTTGTAAGTCAACAAATTGCAAGTGCAATAACAGATTTGTCAGCCTTGTTATTCTGTATTTGGTTTATTACGGTCAGCCAAATCTTCTTGGAGTCAAAAAATTGTGGCAATACTCCTGAGCAACTTCGAATACATATATTTGCTGTTAGTCATTTCTCAGAATTAAGTTGTAATCCTGGATCAGCTTCAGTCCTATTTGACCAAGTCATTGACAATTCTAAGCACCTTCACGATTTTCAGTAAAGTAAGGTAGTACTTGTTTTCATTTCATCAAAATGCAATCCACGCAAATGATTATTTGCTTTGAAGTTTTAGTTTAGCATAAATAAGTTTGCTTATCCTGTAGGTGTGTTATTTATTGAAAAGAGTTGAACAAGAGTTTTATATATTATTTGCATTTCATTATAATAGCGTATAATATTCATTATAATAATGAATATTAAAATATTCCTTATAATATAAATGTTCATCTGAGTGAATATTTACCACTATATGAATATTGTCACAATTTCTGCAAGTACTATTACTATTCCAGCACTTTTACTATTCATTCTTGCATCCTTTCATCTTTGTTTTTGATCCCCAAAATTGACACACAAGTTTAACCTAAAATTGACAGGTTATCGGTATACCAACGAGAGACCCAAAAAGCACCAAAATCCTGCTTAATTAGTGCCAATTATAATCAATTAATACATATTAAGTCGAGGAAAATTATTACATGTAAATGTTTAATTTATACATAGTGATTTCTTACCTAAAAGAAAAACAAATGTTTTCGTGTATTGGTGACAAAACAAGCAAAGAATCTTACTTAAGGACTAAAATATACAACTTAATACTGATTAAAGTCTTTTTGTCACTTTTAAAGTTACGCAGTTTTTTAAATCTGCAATTTAAAATGCCCAAATTGACGGCCCAGCACATTTAATGTTAAAATTCATCGTACGTGGTACAGAAAGCATTATAAGATATAACAAGATGAAGTATGCCCGCAGCTATTACGTTCATCACTTCTGGTCCCATATAGGCAGCGACGGCATTAAGTAGTGTTTGAAATTGTGGCGACTATGGTGGCAAAGGCCAGATAGGGATAGGTGAAAACTTCTAGTAGTTTGAACTATAAATGATTCTGCGTTCTCTGACCAGAGCTATAACAGGAACTGCTAACTATCAATTTCAATACGTGCACCCGTATTGCAATCATTATACTGGCTGCCCATCGAACACGGAAAAGAGTTTCAAATCAGTGTCAAGTGAGGCTGGTTCGTGTTTATTTTGAGAGAATTTGGGAAGGCCGTTAATTCTATGGATCAAGGTAAGATTACCTGAACAGCTGGGGCTTTAGTTTTGAATGGAAAGTCTGAGAAGTGAAAGATAGAAAGAGGTTGACGCAAGTGACGGTGCGTGAATGACGGGAGTTATGGAGGAACGGAGAATTTGCGGAATTAACCGAAAATTTTTCGTTGGTAGTCACATTCCACCAAACGCCTGCAGACAAACCGATAAGAGTCGGGTTTGGGGTGGCCGTTAGGCCTATACCTTTAACGAATATGTCAACCTCGTAGTAGTCGACTGAGCATTCTGTTTTACTATTTTACTGTTTTAATATTTTGTAGCATCGGCTGAAACCTCCAGACAACAATTCCCTGAAGACTATCTTCCAGTTTTAAACCCCTGAGCAATAATCCCATAGGAAATGAACCCACAGGAAAATAGCCTTCCAGTTTACAATCTTTGGGCAATAACCTCCCAAAATACGTGTTATATTTATACAGGTGTTTATTCTGTAGATTAATTTGGGAGTTTAATGGACAAGGGTTTTAAACTCACTGATAATATTTCTGAGGTTATTATCCATGAGAGGTTATTGCCCGGAGTTTTATCCAAGGGTAACTGGCCAGGGAGCTATTGGCCTGACATCAAACACAAAGAAGGAAGGAAAGAAGAAATAAAGAAAGAATGGAAGGATGGATGGAAGGAAAGAAGGAATGAAAAAAGAAGAAAGGGAATAAAGGAGAAAAGTAGTAAACAATGAAGTAATGAAAAAATGGAAGAACGGCAAGAAAAATAGGAAATAGGAAAAAAACATCCTTTAGTAAAGGATTAATTAAAGAAAAGGCGTTTTGTCCTTTACTTCTTTCTTTTAAATAATCAAAGACAAAACGACTTTCAAACAAAGAAGGAAGGATGGAAGGAGTAAGGGAATAAAGGAGGAAAGTAGTAAAATTGGAAGTAATGAAGAAAAATGGAAGGATGTCAGGAAAAAGAATTAAGGAAGAAAAAGCGCCCTTTAGAAATTGATTTAAAAAAGGCGTTTTGTCCTTTTTTCTTTCTTTTTTATATATTAAAGACAAAACGCCTTTCTTTGCCTTTTACCCTTTCTGTGTTCGCTCTTTCCATGTCCTTCCCACTCTTTCGTTATTTCTATATGGGCCTATGTGCATCAAGATATTCCTGAGTTCCTCCTTCCTTCTTTCGCTCCTTTCTTAATTCCTTCTTTTCTTCCTTCTACCCTTCTTTACTCGTTTCTTCGATGCCTGTCGGAATCAGAAAAATCTGTGTTAAACAACCCTTCGTTCAATGGCGAACCTAACAAGAAATTACTGATGTGACACTGTCTCTGTAAAGCTAGCTGCATCTCTTGGTTTTTAGCCATCTTGACACGTTACTTTGAATCTCGCATTTTTTGGTTTTCTATGCAGAGAGAGAGAGAGAGAGAGAGAGAGAGAGAGAGAGAGAGAAGAGAGAGAAAGAGAGAGAGAGCTTGCAGAAAGTGAATGAAGGGAGAAGGAGACAGACGGAGTCACACAAATACACAGAAAAAGACGTACAGTGGTTCAAATTCGATGATTGGATGCATAAAGTCTAGGCGAACATTTTTCTCTAAAGGCCGCAGAAAGGTAAGCTGTAAACAGTCTCTAACATGTTTTATCGAAACGTCATCAAATTATTCCTGATGCATTGGTGTTACAACTTTAACATTACTACGCATCGATGTAAGTACAATAAACGGGTAACTTAAATTAATCGACATTCTCGCGAAAGGCTGGCATAGTGTATCCTATGTCTATGAATTAGTCATAGCGCCGATGGGATTACAGTGTTAAACAGTTCAGATATGTTAGACAGCAAGACATTAGCGCCTTGCAGTGGTTTTAAAAGACTATATATTAACCACATACATACATACATACATACATTCATGCATACATGCATAAATACATACATACATATTTACATACATACATACATATTTACATACATACATACATATTTACATGCATACATGCATATACATGCATATACATGCATGCATGCATGCATACATACATTCATGCATACATACATTCATGCATGCATACATACATGCATGCATACATGCATAAATACATACATGCATAAATACATACATGCATACATACATACAGACATGCATACATACAGGCATACATACATGCATGCATACATATATACATGCATGCATGCATATACATGCATATACGCGCATACATACATGCATGCATGCATACATACATACATACATACAGCATCGTATGTGGTATGCTCCTGTCTGGAGCGTTGCCTTTTTTCATAACTTGTAGCCAGCCTTCTCTATTCTGTGATCGAATCCAGACCGTTTGTAACCCGTAGTTCAGTGGGCACAGGTCAGCTTCCACTGTTCTTGTTTAAGTATAGAGAGGGAGACCGCCTGGTCTCTTCTGATCTCTCGCGGGGCCGGGAATTCAATCATTGCTTACAAGTGTCTTGCATCGTCCTGGTCACCTTTGTGGCGCGCGATTTGTCCAAATTTCAGTAAATACTGTAAAAACGTTTTTTATAATCAACGGGCTTTGGTTCTATAAGATGTTCTGACTCTTAGCTGACTATTGACTTTGTAAAGCACCCTAAAAGTAGCATGCTACTAACGATGCTTTATAGATTGTCGTAATTACAATTACACTAAGATGTCGTTGAACATTGGAAACTACTCGCAAGGCGCTGGCATGGTCCAGGTCATCTTCGCAGCCCCCGATGTGTCCAAACAGCCAGAGGCTCCTTGCCTGAATCATCTTCGATACTGGGATGTGCATACATACATACATATGTACGTATATACGACCCACTCTGGAAAAAACACGGAGTTAGATATATTTATTCAGTACATACAACTAATTGTTATGCATAAATATTAATGGAATTCGGTATGCATACAGACTTTGGAACGGCCATATATTGATGCCTTGTGCATTATCTCAGTGGTGCTATAGAAGCACTTGAATCGGAATACTACAACTACTGCTACCACTACTACTACCATACTACTACTACAAAAAAAACAACAACTACTACTACTAAACACGTTCCTATGTTATAACGTCATTTTAATTGTAATTTTATTGTAATTGCGTCATTTTCATTACGTAAATTCTTCATTTGAAAAAAATTGTTTTTCTTCACTGGCGAACGTAGGCCCCATAATATCTATCAATATCAGCAACTTGTACGGCCACAATTAACACATGCATTCACCTGGGAGAGGTTCTGAAAGGGTGTTATATATATATATATATATATATATATATAACACCCTTGGTGTTATATATATATATATATATATATATATATATATATATTGGTGTTATATATATATATATATATATATATATATATATATATATATATATAACACCCTTTCAGAACCTCTCCCAGGTGAATGCATGTGTGTACATATATATATATATATATATATATATCAACTATTTCATGTTTTTTTCTTTCTTGTTGTCATTTACAAATTTTAATAAATTCATACATTAAACAGAAGCCTATTACGAAGTGAAGGGGCAAGCATGTTTCAGTTGCGTCTTGCATTCAACCCCCCAAATTCCTGGTCAACTTTGTTTTCCTACGCAAGTAAGAACTGTTATTAAAGTTATGAAGCTGTCTATTCCACATTTTAAAGCAATTTTTTTATGTAGATGCACTGCGTTAATGGCCGACAATTACATGCTCTGGCGCCACAAGTAATGTAGCTTTTGCCACATTAGGCTGACAGGGATAGGTGAATAATATAGGTCAGGCGAACCTTTCTGTACTCTACATCTTACTGGCTGTTACAATATTCTTATAATTCTGTCTTAATTCGTATTAATATTTTTCATATTCAATATTTTCCACCATTGAACACATTCAATGGTGGGAAATATTGGATGCGGTGATGACAGTGCGGGAAGAGTCTTCGGCGTCGACAGTCAAACATAGAGAGGTACGTTCTTCGACCTCCGACGAATGTCTGTCTTGCTCGAGAGATTTCCGCACAATCCGTCTTCTACTATCTTAGTCCAGAAATTCTGAACATTGTTGTCACTGTCAGGTCTATGGACAGGCCCGTGCCAGCATCCAAGGATCACCAATAGACCGAGTGGATGGGGAAACGCGAGGAGATGCTTGATTACACGTCGCTGACTTTACTTCATCAGAAGGATGCCCCACGCGAGGCCCTCCCAGGAGCGGGCGAACGACACAGAGGTACAAAACCTGACACCAGGGGAAGCACACGACCGACCGAACGACACAGCGAAATATATAAGGATACCACCACCACACTCACTCTGCATGACTACATCAACTCAAGTGCCGGGAAATCTTACACTTGTCCGATGGCCCAACTTCAATGACTCTAGCTGTAACGGCTATGGAGCTTGTAAGTACGAGAAGAAGGTGATCCATACCCCGTTCATTTGTGTATGAATAATCTGTAAAGAGCTATTGCTAATCAGGCCGCTCTTTAGTGACACTCGCCGTAACGGCTATGGATCTTGTAAATATTAATTAAACATCTTGAATAGGACAAGAAGGCGACGATCGACGACTAGCCGATAACCCGGTTCTAACTCGCTCGCATAGGAAGAGAATATATTCTCGCACAGATTCAGAGATTGTAACTTTTAACGCTAGATTTAAATAAGAACTTTGATATATTTATTAGTAGTGGTACATCGTAGGCTGTAGTTATTTCGTAGTTGAATTAAAAGAGTAAAATTGCACTCTGGTTCGAGATTGAATGTGCCGCGCCCTCAAGAAGCCACTACAGATCTAGTGAGTGTCGCGACAACTGTGTCAACTGTTAAATCTGAATGGGGTTCTGTTGGTTGCCTTCTTCGTATGTTAGGAAGTTCGCGAAGTTGACTCTGCAAGTTATCTAAGCTTTGTTTCCTTAATGACGAACGTTTTGTTTTTAAAGACTTTAATATCATTTAGGCTAATGTAGGCAGCACTTTGTGATGTACTTAAAAGCGCTATATCAGATTCTGAATAAATGACTGACTAACTATTGGCTCTATAGATACGACTCTGGCAAGCATAGTGAAGTTTAGCAATGCAGAGTCAGGTTAGTACTTGAGCCTAGTAAGTGATTATCGAACTAAGAAGTTTCTGTTGGCCTGTAGTTGGATTGCTGTGTTTGTGTTTGCGCTTCAGCCGAAAAATCCTTGGATAAATATGAACCACGCTTTTGGACTTCAAAATGACCGAGTAACTGAACACCTCAGTGGCTAAGGGCTAGAACCCCATCCACATTTGACTTAGTTTTCAGAGTTCCTCTTCCATGATGCGTTGGGAATCTGAAAACTTCAAAATGACAACAGCCGAGTGAGAGTCCGCAGCACAAGGTAACGACCACCGACTGGCTTTCCACGGGCAGTGGGTAGAAGAAGTGGCGTGCAAACATTTACTAAACCATCAATGTCCTTGGACGACAAATTTTCGCCAGTAGCTTGCCAGTTGCTCACATAAGCTCTCTGTTGTTGCAAGATCCACACCACCAAATATTCTGTCTCGCCATTGCAATACCCTTTTATTTTGCAAAATTCAAACATTCAACTTCATCTGAAATCTTGGATAAGCTCATTCCTGCCAGGTCTAAGAGGGTCGCAGCACGCCCTTCCCA
Source organism: Norana najaformis (assembly GCA_964023275.1). Taxonomy (NCBI): domain Eukaryota; kingdom Metazoa; phylum Annelida; class Clitellata; order Crassiclitellata; family Hormogastridae; genus Norana; species Norana najaformis. The sequence goes on along the minus strand of OZ029914.1, from coordinate 40,645,184 downwards.
GTCCTGGTACAACTCAGACAATGCTGTTGCTAGGAGGCTGTGCAGACGGCTGGAGCGGTGTTGGCGACCCTTCCAATTTTGCCTTCTCTTCTCATCAAATTTAGATGCCAGCATCGTAGTATCCGTAAACTTGTCTCAGCTGCGAAATTCACCTACTTGTCTCATTTGGTTACTATGGCAGGTGATGAATAAGAAGATCCTACACCGCGACAAATGCAATATACTTCCTAACTCCTCATCACTTTGCAATTTACTACCTAACTCCTCATCACTTTCTTCCTTTAATGATAGGTTCCTATAATTCTTTTCTAACAAGATCTCTTGTTTTTCTAACAGCTCTTCTTTCGATGGCCTATCATATCCTAAATCTTCTCCACCGGGTCTTAGTCTTTTTCTACCAACAACATTGCCTGAGATTCGTAATATAAATTTTTCATCTCCTTATAAACAATGTGCCTTGGACGTTATTCCTACCGCACTTCTAAAAGAATGCTTCGATGTCTTGGGTTCAGTCTTCACATCCATTGCCAAACTTTCTCTTGTTGAACTCATTTTTCCAAACAGTTCTGGTCGTGCCATGGTTTACCCTCTTCTTAATATTCTCTCTCACCTGACGATCTATAAAACTTTCTCTACTCTCAATTTTTCTTTAAATTCTGGAAAAAGTAGTTGCTAATCGCCCGAATCGTAACCTCTCTTCCCACAACCTGTTCCTTCCTTTCCATTCCTTCTACCGCAAATATCATTCCACTGAAACCGTACTGCTTACCATTCACAATCACAGGATCAGCTCCAAGGATAAAGGAAAAGTAACTGCTCTATTACTCCTCGGCCTATCTGCCGCTTTTGATACTGTTGATCATGACATACTCCTTCACCGTCTCGAACATTGGTTTGGTCTTTCCGGTCCCGCCCCACATTGGTTCGCATCTTACCTGCACCTTCGTTCTCAGTCAATCCGTATCAACCAAATCACTTCTGAGCCTACTGTCTTGAATTGTGGCGTTCCACAAGGTTCTGTACTGGGTCCGCTCCTGTTCACACTGCACAAGACTCCACTCGGTTCACTACTTACTGATAGCTGTCTTGACTACGATATGTACGCTGATGATACTCAATTATTCCTCTCATTCGGCAGTTGCACGTCTAATACCGCTCTCCAACTACTTGCTTGAGTTTTTGGTGATGTTCAGTCTTGGATGGCTATGTAGCCATTTACCTAATTCTGTTAATCTTTATAGACTTCTTACTAATTCAAACTAGAGGCCTAAGTGCGCTCTATAAGTACTTGGGACCGGTACGTGTCACAAATATTGATATTATGGTGCAGCACATCTTAATCAAGCACTTGATCTTATCATCAGATTATAAATAGTATATGGTTCGTTGTAAGTCAATTTCAAAATGTTTTATTAAGAACAATTCATAGTAATTTGTCCAAACAGTTCATTTACATTCACACAATAAAATAATTTAACTTCCTCACTTAAAGGCCAGCAAATTATCTATTCTTTAAGACGTAGTAAAATTTAACTTCCCTTCCCCAAGATGAGGTTCTCCATCTCAGTCTTTAACAAGTTCCTCCAGCAGATGAATGGATTCGTTTCCACCTTTCACGCGGCAGTGCAGTTTTTTCACAGTCCTTCAAGGAATGTTGACATATTCAACCGAACGTGCTTCTTCATCCACTGAGATGCGTTGCTGGCTCATAACGGATGCTTCTGTGCTAGGAAGGTTTATGGTTTCGTAATTAGTTCGTGGATGAGTTACTTCGGATCGAATTAAAGCACTGTACTTGACACCTGGCTCAATTCTTTCATATGAACCTTCTTCTGCAGCCGTTCCTGCAACATGCTCATCGACGACATTTTCGTAAGCTAGAACCGTCTGAGACGTCCTTTCCGTTGAAAGGGCGGTGGATGTAGTGGTGAGATTCCTATCGATTTCTGAAGACCTTTGGGGTAGAGAGGGTTCTGTTTTGAAAGCATAATGCAAATTTAGCACATCTTCCGTAACAGTTTAGACACATATATTTAGACTGACTGATTGACTGACTGACTGATTGACTGACTGACTGGCTATGCCTGACTTACTGACTGATTGATTGACTGTGATTGACTGATTGGTTGGCTGGCTGGCTGAATGACTGACTTGTTGTCTGGCTGGCTGGCTGGCTGGATGGATAGATGGCTGTTTCTTGCTCACTAACTAACTTGTCCATACTGCACACATAACCACGTACTTCTCGCTTTTCCCCGGCCGACGGTGAAGTAAAGCGTGATGGAGATAATTACTGGAACTGAGATGACCAGAAGAACTGCGAGAATCACGGCAACCAAAGCCAATGATGTACAACCTGCAAAGAGAAACGGAGTATAATGCGTTTACAACAATTCAGTCTATTCTGATGATGATGAAGATGATAAAGGTGATAACGATGGTGATAATGTTGATGGTAGTAGGTTACTGCATGTTTGAGTAGGCTTTACTCTTTGTTAGGCTAAACTGTTATACGTGTTGTATATGGTCATTTTTGTAGCCATGCCGGCCATTATGTAATAATTTATAATCGTTCAGAAAACACAACCGCGACCTAAGATAGTGTTTGCTGAAAAATAAGTCATAAGGCTGTACGCTAAATTAAGCAAATAAACTATGGTTATCTGTTCCATTTGTTCTTCACCTTAATTTAAAAGGAAACAGATATTTGGCTCATTTTGGAAGAACAGCTTACTTTGGTTGCACATATAAAGCTCACAACAATATTAGTAATTACGGATAGCTGGAATAGAAAATTTATAATGGCAAAATGGCATCTGAAGCAATCTCCCATGAGCAACGAATTTGCTGTGTTTAGCTATTCTTTTGACTGTGCACATGTAAATGAGCGATGCATTTGGTATTGAGTCGAACCCGAGAAATGTTACAATGCAATATATCTTAACCAAACTGAATGATGTTTAAGTAATATTGCACTTACAACTTGACTGCATAACATCAAATTCCTAAACTAAAATTAAATAGCTATTACAGCTTCAATATATTTCAGTTTGTGCAGATATTTGTGCACTTTTCTTCGAGGATTCTCGTGGTGGAAGCGCCTCAGAGTAATTGATTCTGTAAGACGCGATATGCAAATTGTCAAATACAATGCAAATACAGTCTTTGAGATTAAAACTTTTAATGTCAAAAAAAGCATTTTACTTTCAGAATCGGAGGAGACAGTGAGAGCATAAAAAGGATAAAAAATATGTTACAAAAACGGTGAGAGATTTGGGGAAAACGTTTTGGGGTGGTGAGAGAGGAGGTTGAACACGGGGCTGCATAGATGGTAGGGAAGGATTAAACTAAAAATGCCTGAGCCACTGCACTGGCTCCCGGTTGAGGACAGAAGTATATTCAAGACATTCCGTACCAGGGATCCTCGGTGGTCGGTTCGGGCCTAGAAAATGTCAAAAAAACATGTGATTCTGTCTCAATCCATCTAGGACAAACGAGAGTGCACCCTACAACACTTGAGGACCTGTTGGCAAACAGCGATTCGGATACCAATTCGGTATTCGATTCGGATTTGGATACTTTATGCTTTATCGTGCATCGGTCCGTCCTTCTGGAACAATACTTCGTTAAAATTTAAAACGTTACCATCAGAAATGACTGAAAACATTTGCAGCTAATCTCTTCACTGCAAATCGTTTCTTTTAGATCTGCTATAGTGAGGCATATTTCAACGTATCTGAGAGGCCCTTAAAAGGCGTTACATACACACATACATGTGTAACTACATACACACATACATACAACCACACATTCATGCATATATATGAGTATATATGTTCTGCATTTCGGTCTCCTTGGTTCCAGGCCGTAGCACTCTCCGATCGGCCTCCCTTGGACTTCTGACTGTCCCTCGTATGCGCACTGCTACAGCGCAGTCTAGAAGCTTTGCCTATGTTGGACTTAACAGCTGGAATCGCCTTTCCCGAGAGCTCCGGCTAGTATTCCTCAGTTTGTCTCTTCCACAGTTTCGCAAGCGCCTGAAGTCTGTATTATTTGCCAGTGGTCTCACTGGTTCGGGTCGGGAGCGCTTCTGATGAGTCTATTCTTGAAGTGGCGCTTTATAAATGTCAGATTACAATTACAATTACAATATATATGTGTATATATGTTGTTAAAGCCGGGCTAGGTAGGATTCGGATGTAAGGAGTGTTGGTAGAAGGAACCGTATCTTGGAGGGCGTGAAGCGGTTAACCCTATAAAATGGAAGTATTCGTTAATTTTGAGAGTTTGGCTAGTTAAGTATAGGTTGAGTCAGACCTGACTCTGTTATGATGTTATTTGTGCCAAAGCTCCGCTAACTAAAGTATGTAAAGGTCCCCGGTGTGTCTGAGGAATCTGTTAAGAATTCTGATATCTTGTTTCTTTGGTGTAGAAGGTTTCAACTTTGTGCTTTGAATCAGCCGTCGTTGTTCTTTCTTGGGTAACTGGAAACTGTTTTTTACCTGTTAAACTTGTAAATAGAGATCTTTATCAAAAACCAAGTGAATTATTAATCTGCTTCTGGACAACTTGCAACAATGTATGTACATAATACATACATGCATGCCTACGTACATTCTATAGCGCGTCACTCCCTATCGCATGCCACAAATATCATCTTCGTTATCATTTTTATCGCTAAGCATAATCACAATGTTGCAATGCATGATGATGACATTACCATTGTTAGTCATAGGCACGTGTTGTGTTGTTACTTCATTATCCAGATGAGTATTCTGTGTTGCAGAATTGTAAGCAGCAACTGTGAAGAAATCAGTTATTTAACTACAGATGGCTTTCAATTTAGAATTATATATATAATTATATATATATATATGAATGATAGAACGATATCACCATAATGTATTCCGTATCCAAACAATAATCGAATCGCGATTTATATGACACGAGCAATGCTATGCTATTATTAGAAAACTTAAGTCTACATGATTTTTTCGTATTGTACCTGAACTGAATGTGAATGTAAAGTTTGGAACGTTCCTGACTATCTGGTTTCCGTCTTTCAACGTATTGTCTTCGGCTACGAAGTATGTTTTACATGAATAACTCGCATTACTTCCAACTGACTCGTTTTCGACTGTCAAAGTAGTTGAAAGGCTTGTAGGCAATCGCTGATCTTTGCTTTCTAGTTTTCTATCACCTTTCATCCATTGCATACGTGGAGGCCAGAAACCTGTGTAGTTTACTCGACACCACAAGTTCACAAAGCCCCGACGATCAACATTGGGCGCTGTACCACATACTGGCTTAGACCCTAAAGTATGAAAACGTTAACCTAGTTAAGGAAAAGGTGGGGTAGCCTACATGCATCGCATTGCAATGGCTTATCTTGGCACACTTGTAAATAACTTCCACGAGTTCTGTTTATTTATAAACTGTTTATTTAGGAAGAGTTCTTAAAGCGTAAGCGATTCAAGCCCAGCCAGTTGCAAGCGTCATCACCAGAGAGATGAAGAGCCAATACTCCGCCATTTGAATGTGTTTTGCGGACAAAATTCGATCATGTGCGCCATAGTCTGCACTACACCACAGCTGAACGAAGGACCTGTGGTTTGACCTCATTTGACGAGATTATGTGCACAACAACCCTGACCTGACCGAATCGGTTAAGTGCAGACCAGAGTCGTTGAGGTATGTTGAAGCCTGGAGGACAGACAGACAGACAGACAGACGGCTCATTAATGAAGAGTGGTTAGGTACAGTGATTTTATTACAACATTAATATCAACTGCAGCCATCACATACACGATCCTATTAAAGTATAATTCATCTGAAGGCCAACACGTGATAGACAATCCTGGTACACTCGATAAAATATTTCATTTGAAAACAAAAGTTAATAAAGCACTACTTTTGATAACTTGTAAAATATTAGAGTGCGCGGATAATAGAATCACATGCAATTTGTAAACTCTTTATCTTTCAACCTTCTGTTGTGAGAGAAGTGCCCACGAGTAAAACTGCTAATCCGACAGGTTGGTCATAGTCTTGCTTTGCTATGGTACAGCCTCATCTTATATCTCTTTCAGACCACGTCATAGATGCTTAAGAATTTATGTCAGCCAGCAGAGATTATTGACGGTTAATTTGATGGATGACATAAGGATCTAAAAAGACAGAATAGCGAAACTAAAATAACCGTACAAAAGAAAGCTCACCTAAGACTATTAGTTGAGCAGAAAGTTCCTCTTCATTTACTAAGCATTTGAAAACTCCAGAGTTTTCCAATTGCACTGGATTGATATTTAAAATCTGCCCACGCACTCGACCCGTTGCATTTGTATTTGAAAAATTGGCATGGGAAATTTTCGTTCCGTCAAACAGAGTTTGTTCGATCTTATCTTTCGGCGAAGTATGAAACCAGAAAACTGTATCTGCTGAATCTTGTGCACATGTCATCTGCGTCGCTTCACCTGCAGTGACTGCCATATTCTTCGGTCCTTCGTGAACTTTAGCCACAGCTACAACATCAACTGACGGTGGTAATAAGTTGGCATATAAATACGGGTTTATCTGAATATTATTAATGCGCTACTTTCAGAAATCTGTCGAAGGGTTTAAAACACACTAGTCTAAGGATAAGTTTGGGGCCTCTTCCAAATTAACAAGGGGTTTCTTCTAAAAACAGAAACATGACATAATATCCTTGTAAATTCGATTAAATGCTTAAAAACAAAAATTTAATATGGTCCAATATGTGAAAAGATTAACTGTTAGAGTGTGCGGTTTATAAAATCGCCTGAAGTTTGTTAATTCGGTATCTTTTATCTTTCTCTTGCGATAGGAGTGCATGCATGCCCACTAATAAAATTTTATGCCAGCGGGTTTTATGCCACGAACAACCTTCTAATCCTACTGCTACTTTTATTTTATATTTTTTATTATATATAACGCTATATATAGATATGTATATTGGACTTTTTCTTTCAAATGAAATGGCCAGTTATAATTTTTAAAAAGTTGGCCTATTAACGTGAAATATTTGCTATTTTTGAGTGCAGCTTCTATAATGGCAGCAAACATTCATATTAAACTGGGGTGCCTTTATGATAATCGCATCAAATGGCACTTCTGTGAAGTGTCAGTTCAGAAAGAAATTCTTTAAAAGCCTGCAAGTGAAATGCATCATTTATATACCTACGTGAAATAATCTGGAAGTGGAATGCTACAGACGTTTTTGTGTTACAGACGTTTTGAAGTTATTTCATTAGCCTTTATGAGAAGAGGATGAGGTGGGAATAACATGAATACATCTCGACTCTGGAACGATCTCCCTCCTGAATTTCTCAAATTCTGTGCTCCTTAATCCCTTTCCATCGTTCACTTTATCCATTACTGCTCAGGCATTCCATTCAAAACTGGTCTCACCTTGCCAACAAAACCCCACCCTGTTCAATCGAATCCTCTGTCTTTCGATTTCTCTCAGCTGAAACATAACCCACCCTAACCTTCTCTCCCTTCCTATCTCTGGTCTTCTGGCAACCGAACTTGGTTCCTGACATGGCATCTTTGGGCAACCTCAATAACTCGACGCAGCGCTCGTGAATGAGCTGGTGCCCTGCGCTTAGCTTTCAAGTAGCTCTATAGAAATTTTGAGTTTACGATTACGATGAAGATGCTAGCGTAGTAATGATGACACTTTGACTATATGTTTGATTAACTTAATTTCATATTTCCCAGCGTGCGAAGGTCCAACCGCAGGTGTCAAAATGTAGCCTTTAGACCTGCATAGTTACAGCCACACACTTCAAATTCCAGCCATGGACCTTAGTTTAGACTTCTATTTTCAACTCCAGACTGAGAAGTCTTTCAAAGTTAACAGGGATTCCCGTAGATATCGCGTTATAACACAATTAAGTAAACCCTCGAAGCATTTAGATTCGTAATCGTACTAATTGTTATGGTAAACTATACATTTCTAAAACGCTACTTAAATGCTTTAGGCAGGGCATTCTAGCTTATTCACGAGCGCTGCGTCATGTAACAGGGGTTGTCCAGACATATTTTTGGGAAGTACAAGATCCTGTTCACGTGAGACCAGGAACAAGGAAAACGAAGCTGTTATGTTGGGCTAAGTTTAAGTTCACATAAAGAGGACGAAGTCTGTCATTTTGAGTCGTATAGAGCTGGTAACTTTAGCATACATATAAAAAATACGCTTAAATCGAACAATATTGCACAGACATATCATATTAGGTAAAGAAACTTACCGCCGATGAACGCTGCTGATAAGATGATCCACATGACTGCTATGTAAAACGACAGTCGACTGACGTACTACAACGGAAATGTCGTTTATCATTGAAAACGCTTCAATTTCCGTCTGACGTGTCTTAATTACACTTATGTCAATGTGCGCTTACGCTATCAAGCTACAGGTCTATGGATGCTGGTTTTGTATTTAATTACACGTAGATACTGAAGCCAAACTGGAATGTATAATGTGTTGCAGGAAAGCAGTTATGCCGTTGTGCGTTAACAAAACGTAATGGCATAATGCGATTCTAGAAAATGGCTTACATCCACTACCTAGGTTAAAGTTAATTAGGCCTATGCGTCCTGTATGCGTTTGATCATGCATGCAGGGCGCAGCTCATCTCGTAGGCTGCCTGCACTTGTCACTTCAACGGCAAGCCTTCTGCCCCGCATCCGCTTAGCTCATCGAGCGGTCTAGATTCGAACTGTCAAGATAGAAGTTTGGCAAACGCAGATTCTCGTATGCTGTCTGAAACTCACTACTTGCTGCTCTTTACAAAGGAAAAGTCTAATTGGTTGGGTCTTTTCGGTAGTGTCGTGTAAAGAACGGATGCTACAGTCACAAAATTACAGATCTGAGAAAGAAACACGACGTTTAGCTGTGATGTGCAGAGCTTTGGCCGTACATATGTACCGCAAAGCCGAGCTTGCGCCGTGCACATGTACCACAAACCCGACATTGGTTGGACAAAAGTGAAAGTTAATTATGCACAGTTGAACTGTGGTTTGTGTGTAATTATTGATTGTCCTAAAATCGTATTTTTAACATTAATTTCATAAAGGCTTAGAGCTGTGGCCGTAATTTAGAGTCGGCAACGCAATAATAGCTTTTCGAGCAGAAAAGGAAAGTACCATGCATACATGGACCACCCTAATGGGCATGCTGGCAGGGTAAATGCGATCCACTTATTAATTAGTTGCTTCAAAGTTGTAGTGTAGGCTACAGAAGCTTGTTTTCCGTGTATGCTGTTTATTGAAAAGAAAAGTGTGAACAAGTCTTCAACAAGGTTATTTTATAGGCTTTCATTATTTATTGTATAGGCGCATAAATGATTATCTAAATTAATATTTACCACCATAAACTTAAACTGTATGATTATTGTCGCCATTTCTATTATTACTTTCACTATTCATTCTTGCATTGTTTCATCTTCGTTTCTATTATTACTTTCACTATTCATTCTTGCATTGTTTCATCTTCGTTTTTCGTCCCCAAAATTGAGAAGATACAAGTTTAACCTAAAATTAACAGGTCATCGGTGTACTTCATGATCGCAGACCCAAAAAGCATCAAAATCCTGCTTAATTATGGGCCGTTTAAAAACAATCAATTGAGATAAAGCCAAAGAACATTGGTAAATGCTTAGCTGATACTTAGCAATTTCTTAACGAATGTAAAAACAAATGGGTCAGACTCATAATAAAATATGCAAAGAATGCCACTTAAGGACTAAAATTATATAACTTAATACCAGCTAAAGTCGTTTTATCATTTTTAAAGTTACGCAGTTGCGTTAAAAAATCTGAATATTTGGAATGTCCACTGTCCATGTTGACGGTCCAATACATTTAACAATATATTGCATGTGCTACAGAAAGCTCCCCTTCGATCTAGAACAGGTCTTATCGATGCATAAATATAGCAATCTGGAATCCATTTACAAATAATATTTTTGTAATTTTCAACTTAGAGAAAATATAATTGGTGTCATTCCACGTTACTGTAGTTACAGTTCTCATTGCATGTAGTTGCAGTATACATTTCAGTAGGGAAGGATAATTAGAAGGACATATGAGTTTGGAATAAGAAAGTCAATGAGTAATACAAGAAGATAATGAGTAATACAGGTTGAAATATGCCATACTGAATGAGGCTGAATACACTAAATTCTATTTTTTAACGAATTTAATGGCTCAAAATGTTGACGTAATCTGGCAGACGTTCTCTTGTATCATTATTTGGTTCATTTTCAGGTCTTATATTGATTGTGTTTGCGTCATCGGCCATTTGAGGAAGGTTGATTGCCTCGTAGTTGTGCGGCTTTCTGGATGTTACGTCAGACTGAACTAAACTGCTGTACTTTTCATCTGGTGGTGTTTCTCTAACTGTCCGTCCTTCTGCCACCGTGTCGGCACGAGGTTCGATGTCCACCTCTTCGTATGCAGGCATAGAAGTCGGAGTCCTTTCTGATCTTATGTCTGTGGATGCAGTAACGAGACTGTCAACGTTTGACGAAGACTGCAAGGGTAGAGAAATATCTTCAGGATGTTCCACTATGAAAAACAACTAACGAGATTTTATCACTTATGACAGTATAGAATGAACGTATTTTAAGAGCAAGCACACTTGTTCACATATAAATGAAAACTGAAGGTTTGTGAGATTATGTTAAGTGAACCAATGCGTTGGTTGATTTTATTATGTTGATTTTTTTTCATATCACGCTACATCTGGATTTTTCTTGTAATCTAAACTATTCTTAAAAATCTAATTTTTATCAATGTCGTTCTGCTGAGGAGCACTCCATGCATGGCGTTAGAAAATGGACTCAGGGAGATTGGCAAATATACTGACAACCATTACAAGAAAAAATCTGTTGATTACTCCTTCGATCGGCCACTCACTTATTAACTTTAATCAACAACCATCCATCAACTCACTTTGGATTTTCTTCTGACAGACAATATAGCGAAGTATGACGAAGATTGTTACAGAAATCGAGATGACCAGCAGAACAACTAGAATCAAAGACACCAGTGCCCATGGTTCGAGACCTACAAAGAAGAAATATATAATTTAAACACGTTTGCCTGTTTCATGCCAGTTTTCTGACAAAATGAAACTTCAAGAAAAGTCTCTGAATCACCATTTTAACTAATTTTATCCTAGAGCTAGCACATACTCTGATACATTACACATACTGAGCGCCTTGAGTATGCAAGACATTGGTTTTCAGAGATCGAATTCAGACTTGTATGAACAGAGATATAAACGCTTAGTAAAATATTTGTAAGTAACTATAGCATTATACCTTTCTTTTCGAATTTTAGATTTTCATCACTCTGTTCTTCTTGTATTCTGTACATGATTTCATAAAAAGCTGCGATTGGAAACAAAAAGCAACAAAGTTATAATCTATAGGCAATATACCTCCACAACTAGGCCTATTGTTGTTATTGTTAAACACATGGTAAACCGAAATATGTTGAATTCGTATATTCGGGTCTTTACCTCGCATTTTTTGTTTTTCATACGGAAAATAATTACGATCAGAAATATATCTGACTTAAAGTAGGTCCATTGGTCTGTTTTCAAATTAATTTTAATACAGTGTGATCAAAATTATAGCAATGCCAATGAAAACAGTATTTGCTCACTACTAGTTTCTGTTTAAAGACGCTTTATCATAACGAAGACAATTAGCATCGCCTTTTTTAATCCAGAGAACGGCAGTGGCGGAGTTGTATTTGCTCGCCCTTAAGGAACCAATTTACTAAACCCTAAATTGTATCAACCAGAGTTGGTGAAAAGGACGCATGTATGCATCAATATAATTGTCTAAATGATGCACGTCATAATTCCTAAATTATGTAAATATGTTTTTTCTCAAATTTGTAAAGTAGCAATTTCACACATTATTCATAATTAGTTGTCATATCAATTTCATTTTGGATATTGAAATATATGTTCTACATAATTATGAAAATATTGAATCAACTTACACCGTAAGACAAAAGGTGGCGATGTCCAGTTATATGAATATTCTGGAATGTTTTCGGCGGCAGTCGTTCTTGGGCGAGCAGACTCCAGAAATCGAGTTGTGCACATATAAGAGGTGACATTTTTGGTGTCTTTCACAGCTAGAATTGTGGAAACGAAACAAATATTGCCTTTTATCCCAGTTTCTTCTTGGCTGGCAATGATCTTCCAGTCGTTCTCTAAATTAATCTGCTGCTTCCACTCCATATTAGGACTCCATCGTCCAGCGAAGGTTAAATTACACTTCAGCTCTACATATTCTCCCTCATCAACGACAGTTAAGTTGGAGGTCGTTTGCGTTCCATTCACGTAGCATTTAGGTTCAGATGCTGAAATATAGATGAGCTAATTGCCAACTGCAGGGAACCAAAAGCTTATCACTAGAGTTTCAAATTATGTTAATAGATTTGCACTAAAGAAAAATACACTACTGCCTTAACATGAGCATAATTTATATCTAAATATTACGACAAGCGGTGACAAATGATAACCAAATAAACAGCTTGAGGTTAATAAGATATACAAAATATAAAATAATATGTATCTTATATAATATATAAGAAAACGAAGAGGCGTATACCTAGAACTGTAAGTTGGGCAGTGAAGTTATCTCCACCTGGTTCTTCGCACATGTATTCATTGGCGTGGTCCAAAGTAGCATTGAATTTGAGATCGACTTGTCCATCAGCTTCAAGTATGATATCGTATTTCTGCGCTGATTCGGTGGAAAACTTTTTTCCGGTGAAGATTAGCCCAAATGACAAACCTTTCTCTTTTGCATCTAGAAGTCGTTCTTTCCACATCAGTCTCTTTGATGTATTTGTTTTGCATTCCAAGACGACCTTACTTCCTGCAGTTGTTACTGTATTAGAAGGAAACGCAGTAAACTTGGCTGATGCACCTGAAAATTACCAGAATGCCAGTCTAAACTCTTGCAATGTTAGGACCAGTCTTTATGTAAATTAACTTAGCATACACCACTCAACTAATTTATTTTCATATATAGGCCTACAATTATGAAATCGATCACGTGCAGTTATTTATAAGAAGTGTGAACAGGTGTTGGGTAAGATGCCTTAAGTATGATTCATCATTCCTGACTCTTGATATGGAGCAGAACTAAGTCACTAACCGTTGACTATATTTTCAGATTTCATTTAATTAACATTGGTTAGGGTCTTTACTCTGGCATTTGCCTGCTATAATCGTTGGCATGGCATTAAAACTAGTTTTAATTATTAAATACATGGATGGGAAATTTGAACTCTTGCCGGTGGAATTATTTTATGCATCATTTGTAGCCAATTATTGGAAAAAAGGCTTGAGTTATTTAGAGGTTATGATAGAGCAGCTAGTGAGATTTTATTTGCACCGGTTTATCCATATAGTTAGAAATGGCTATCTTACATGTATCTGGAGATTTATATAGATCATCATCATCATCATCAATAACCATGGGCTCAATGCCCGTAGGTGTCCGATGCCCGTTTCACAATGTGTCTCCACTCGATTCTGTTTTGAGCCGCATGTCCCAGTTTCTGCAAGTCCGCGCCACACCACTCCTCAATGTCATCCACCCACTCTCGATGTGGTCTGCCTCTCTTGTTCGTACCTTCCATAATTCCAAACGTCAGAGTCTTAATATTTCTGTCATCCTTCAATCTACAGATATGTCCAAACAATCCAAGTTTTCGCTGAATAACCTTCTGCAGTAGATTCTCGGTTATAGCCACTCTTTCGTAGACCTCTTCATTCCTAATCTTCTGAGTCCATCCGATCCTTAGGATTTTTCTGTAACATTTTCTCTCAAATGCCAAGACTCTCCGTCGTGAGTCTTTTGTCAGGACCCATGTCTCACATCCATACATCATGGTGCTGAATACACATGTCTTTAATACCTCCAGTTTTGTTTTCATGCTGATTGCTTTGCTCTTCCAAGTTTTATCCATTGCTTTCAACACTGCCATTCCCCTCGCTATTCGTATCTTTATTTCACTTTTGCAATCTAGGTCATATGTCATATTACTTCCAAGATAAGTGAACCTCTCTACATTCTCCAGCTGCATTCTTTCAACCACTATCTGCTGGGTGATATTTTTGTCGCCAAATACCATGGTTTTTGTCTTATCAAAGTTCATGTACAGTCCATATTTCTTTGCTTCTTCATTCAGCATTTGTGTTGTGCACTCCAGCTCTGTAGGTCCCTCCTCCAATATGTCCACATCATCTGCAAAACGTAAATTGTTTATGCATATTCCCTGAACTGATATTCCTTTGCTCTTGACCTTGTCCATTGCTCTTTCCAAATCTGTTATAAACACCATGGGCGATATTGGATCACCCTGCCTCATACCCTTGTTGGTTCTAAACCACGGTCCCAACTTGCCACATGTCCTGACCGCCGCTTGTGAAGTACCATTTATGTCTCGTAACAACTGAATCAGTTTGTTGTCAACTCCATACGATTGTAGAACGGTTTATATAGAACCTTCATAAAACTGCAGAAGGAGCTTGTAAAATCGAATACTTAAAGGTGGTGTAATTGAAGCACTGTTGATAATATTTCATTAGAAGTTCGCGAACTGAGTAAAGATTTAATTAATTAAATAACTCACCTATTATCAAGCTTGCTGCTGCAATCAAAATGAACATAGTAATCGGCTAAAAATTATTTCCAGTCGCTAATTGCATACAGAATTATCTAAAAGTGCGGAAATGAAATATTTAGAACCAGCATAAAACAGTGAACTTATGCAAAAAACTGAGTTAAAGGATGATCACCAGTAAAAATGCACTGCTCTGTATACGTTGATACCGGATTCAAAGCACTTATAAAAAGTCACTTTTGGAGCTAATTGTTATGAGCATGTGCCATTTTAGGGCATACACATGGTAAAGCAGCCTAACTCGAAACTAGATGCAGCATGCCCGCAAATATTATATTTTTTACTTCTGGTCCAATGTAGGCAGCGACTGCAACAGGTGATTAGTGCTTGAAATTGCGGCGACTATATTGGCAAGGCCAGATAGCGAAATGTGAAACGTGAAAACTTCTAGTGGTTTGAACTATAAATGATTCAGCGTTCCCTGACCAGAACTACAAAAGAGACCCCTAAATATCAATATCAATACGTTCACCCGTTTACCAATCATTACACTGGCTGCCCATCGAACACGGAAAACAGTTTCAAATCTGTGTCAAGTTACTACACAAAAAATCAAGTTACTATACAAAACGCTGGTTCATGTTGTTTTTTAGAGAGATTTGGGAAGGCCACTAATTCTATGGATCAGGGTAAGACTACTTGAATAGATGGGGCTTTAGTTTTGAATGGAAAGTCTGAGAAGCAATAGATAGAAAAAGGTTGACTCGAGTGATGGTGCGTGAATGACGGGATTTGTGAAGAAACGGAGAATTTGCGGAATTAACCGAAAATTTTTCGTTGAATCATTTTAGGTTTCTTTTATAACCAATTATTGGGAAAAGGGTTGAGTTATTTAGAAGTTGTGATAAAGCAGATAGTGAGATTTTATTTGCACTTGGTTTGCAAGAAATGGCATGTACCTCAAGATTTACATAGCACCTTCATGAAACCTTTAAAGCAGCTTGTATTTGAATGCCACTGTATAATCGAATACTTACAGGTGGCCTAATTAATGCGCTATAAGATTTCATCAGAAATTCGCGGTCTGCTTAAAGATTCAATTGAATAACTCACCTTTTATCAAGCTTGATGCTACGATTAAAATGAACATGGTAATCGGCTAAAAGTTATTTCCTATATGCAAATGCGTGTTGAATTATCTAAAAGTGCGGAAATGAAATATTTAGGCCTATGACCAGCATAAAACCATCAGCCAATACGAAAAATTCAGGATTCAAAGCACTTATGAGTCACTTTTGGAGCTAACTGCTATCAACATATAGGGCACTCACGCGGTTAAGCAGCCTAATTCGAAACAAGACGCAGTATTCCCGCAGTTATTAGGCCTGTATACGTCACTACTGTAGGCAGAGTAGGCAGCGACTGCATTAGGTAAATAGTGTCTGAAATTGCGGCGACTATACTGGAAAAGGCCAAATAGAAATATGTGAAAACTTCTAGCAGTTTGAACTACAAATGATTCAGCATTCCCTGACAACACAGACTCCTAAATATCAGTATCAATAAGTGCACTCGTATTGCAGTCATTACATTGGCTGCCCATCGAACACGGAAAACAGTTTCAAATCTGTAAAATAGGTCACAAGACAACCATAATATCGCAGGCCTACAAGGATGTAAGTAAGCACCATGCACCCATGGGACACTGATAATGATATAGAAGTATGCTATTTGCCTGTGTCGTTTTTAGTTCGAGACGTGTTTTATGTAGGCCCTATCTTTCTGCGTTATTACTGTAGGCCTACTATTTTATCATAGGGCCTATGTCACTAGTAACTCCACTTAACTGACCAAAAATCGTAATCGTAGGCCTAATCGTAATCGTAATCACGAGATTTCTACAGCACCCAACGAAAGCTAAGTCGCGAAAAGCAGCTTATTCACAGGCGCTCAGTCATAAAGTCATAAAGTCAGAAAGTAAACATGCGTCAACAAGATCCTCGATTAGTATAATAGCACTTTTATTATGTATCTTAGCATAATAACAAGATCCTCGATTAGTATAATAGCACTTTTATTATGTATCTTAGCATAATAACAATTTTATCATGTGTCGTTTAAATTATATGCATCTGTATACCGCCGCACATAGGCATGTTGATTCTTAAGCTATACAAATGTGGGCCAAGCCTTACACGTTAAATATATATACATGCCAATCATTATTTTTGTAACTTAGAATGTGTTGAAATCTATTTCAAAGAAAGTATTCGTCCAACAACACTTCGCCTATTTGGTCGGCTGTATGAAGAGATGGCGCTGTATTGTCGCAATTTCTAGAAAGTCATAATGGTTTTCCCACTGAAAATTTTATGAATCGTCTGTCAACGATGCGTATCCTATGGGTCGCAACAGAAATGCGGTGATGCATCCATGGAAACGTGGGTTGCCTGCAGGACTTAGTTTCGTGGTTTTTCCAACATTTACGAGCATCAGCTATTGAAACCGATAATTCTCGAGAAATGGCCGCTTGCGGTCGCCCTACTTATAAGCAATATGACCACCCCAGACTGCGAGAGAGATTAGATCGCTGTACGCCACCGGAAGGACTCTCAATAAATAAGTGAGTAATCAGTAAGTGTAAATAAATGCGACAATACAGCATCGTATCTTCAAAACCGACCAAATAGGCGAAGTTTTGTTGGAAGAGAACATTTCTTTTTCAACAGTGCAGAGTAACAAAAATTTATATAGAATACTGCTATTGATACCAATAAATTGAGAAATCGGGTAATGAGAATTCAACATAAGATAAAAATCAGATAAGCATACTTCATCCTTCTCGATGTCTCTATGGCGTTGTGCGTGTCGTTTTTGGAGCCACTTGTGGATTATTCATTTATTGGGAGTCCTTCGGTAGCTTACCATAATCTAACTTCCTTCGCAGTGTGAAGTGGCCATATTGCTTATAAGTAGGGCGACCTTAACGGCCGTTTCTCGGGAATTGCCGGTTTGATTTACTCTTGAAGTATGATACACTTCAAGCCTACAGCCAGGTAAGTTTTTAATTTGCACCTGCCTTACGATGTTTACCACGCTCAGATGAGCAGCCATGTGTGTTGTGCTAGTCTGTCATTCGTGACTTTAAAAATGCCTAATTGAAAGTCAGTTGTGGTATTATTCTTTATTTCCGATGAAGAACAAACTTTGCAGCTGCACAATAAAGCACAGTTTTGTTAGCATATGTGGTTTGACCAGTAATAGTATACAGACAACTTGGAAATGTCAGTAATGGTAAATCTCATTATATGCATTTTCTGTGTCCTAACATTAAGTAAGTAAGTAAGTAAGTAGCCTTTATTAGCATCCAACGAGCGTACATGCATGACGTTGTTTGGATCGATTACATACATGTTTAAACAAGACTGTAACATGGGCAAATACGATAGACAGACATGTACAAGTTATTATAACTAAAGATACTTCGATTCACAAAACTACTTTGAAACACTTTAGATTTACCAAAAAAGGCAATATGAAAAGTGTCCTCTCTTGCGAAGCGAGTAGTCCCACTTGTCCTCACGAAGATGGTCCCTCCGTCCACAAAGAACAGTGACTAGGTGGCCTGGTTGTTGAACTGTTTTGCAAATCTTGGAACTTCACTAACCTTTGATGATGGTTTCCAAACAATTCAGAACTATTTTGGCGATTGAAGCATATAAAGTGATGAAAGCAGCAACGATTAGAAAAATAAGTACTGATTCAGTTCCTCGTGTGAGTGAGTCGGTTCCAAGTACGTCAGCTGCCAGTCTAAATGCTAAGGTCGTGGCAGATGAAACTGTACCTGATCTGATAACAGTTCAACTTGTACATATGGCTAAACAACTGAGCTATTTTATTCACAGAAGTGCAGGGATGCAAGCACTTCAATGACGATTTTCTTGAAATATTGCATTTTTTGAACTCTTAATTCACATGAGATTTGAATCGCTTGTCAAATGATGAGGTTTTAGCTTGAAATTAGTTTTAATATATTTAGTGATGATGGACTAATTCTATAGAAGTTATAACTCAATTTCTAAGACTCGGTCCCTTTTCATGTATCGTGACACATTAATATATTAACTTCGTTCATTATACTACTGAAAACATGTAAACATCTACAGTGAGTATTCTTTCAATAAATATTAGTATTTAATCATATTTGTCATCCCTTTTATAATAAAATACGTTTTAATTAAATTTGTGTATTCAGTAATACTCCCTTCTAAAATTATGGAATGATTTTTGAGGTTATATATCTCAGCAATAATTTTATATATAACTGCTAAGTGTTTCTGTAATAAATTACCATACATGCTGGCATCTTTTATAATAATTTTTATTTTGATTGATGCACTAACCTTTGTCTTCTATTAGACTACTCTAACAATAACAGTTTGTCAGTTGTAACAATGCAAAGGGTCTGACTGACTTTAGCATTAGCAGTCGTTCCCTTGGTCAGCCATCTTGTATTCATTCTATTCAGAGGTTCATAAAAGGCTCTATATTAAGCGTCTTCATAATTGCATATGTGCATACATGAATAACTCCGCCACTGCCTTTAGTCAGGTAGTGCCAGTCCCAAGCCTGGACAAAGGAGGAGGGCGACGTCAACGGCCTTTGATGCCATAAGATGTCGTTAAACATTGAAACTACTACTTCATACATACATACGTACATACATACATGTTATTTTTAAACGCAGTTGATTGTCAGTTAGTGATGAGGTCGATGCTTAACAGTAGAACCAGTTTTCAATTCACAATCAATAAGCAACACAAGAAATTTATTTACGTTCAAATATCATTATTTCTTTTCTTATTAACATTCTCATTTATTATTAAAGACTTGTTTGTATTTCTTTGTCACATTGCTGGATCAATTTAATTGGCTAAATTCCAGAAGAAATATCTATAGCAGGCAAAGCGTAACTCTCATTGGAACAGGTAGGAAATTTTACTAACTATGATGTAATATAAAATATTCAGACATTTCTGTAGTACCATTCCAAAGAAACTTCTCAATAACACTTGCACAAAGGCCCTTTGTTAATTAGAACTTTTATCCTAACTTGTGCTTTGAAATAATCCTAGCAGTTGAAGACCACATATTTCTACCATTTTCCCTCTTGGCAACCTAATCTTGTCCTTTGTATAGTAGGCCTTACTTCTTGATAACCCCCAGGACTTGAAGCAGCGTTCCTGACTGAACTAGTTATAACTGCATTTCTTAGCTTTTAAATAACACGTTAGAAATTTTGATGTTATAATTACTGGAGATTTCAATAGTTGTGGACCAAAAATGCAAATGATGACAAAGTTAACGGAGAATGCATCGTCAGGCCTAAGTGGATGGTCTGTATTCGAAAAATTTCTTTGTGTCGATGCACAGCTGGAGATTTATTATTCTATTTATGTATTTATTCTATTTACTATTCATGAAAGGTCAGTAAATCTGCATTTGATGTGCGAGACATGTGTGTATGAACAGCTTGTACTGGATTGTTACACAGAGTTTGCTCAACCGGCTCCTACCCACAACCATTGGCTTACAGAACTATCACGCCACTCACTAGGCCACTATGCCACACAGTTAATGTTACTTCTTAATTTAAAAGCAATGTTGTACATTTTAGTGTTTCAGCTGTTTAGTGTTTTAGTCGTATATTTCATAATTTCAAAGCAATGTTGTAAATTTTAATGGCTTTCAACGTAACACCATACTATTAATAACATTGGCAAAATTGCCGAAGTTGTAAACCATAGATGTCACTTGCAATCGTTGTGTTCGACAGAAAGTCAAAACGTTCTACTTTGAAAAGCACAGATAATTAAATTGTTTGAGAGCTGCTTCTAATTAGAGTTGAAATGAAATATAGAAATGTGTTCTTGAACGTTCTGGCAGTTTGCTACTGACTGGAGTACAATCAAACCTTGTGACCAATTTCATTTTGCTGAACTGTTATTTAAAACTTTGAGTGCACAGTGTTAGAATGGATCACCATGAAGTAAGAAAAGTAGATTTTGGAGAGCTGAAAACATATATATGGGTGGATTTGGTACAGTTCACACGTTTGGGAACCTTCTGACATTGTCTCCTGAACTTGACACAGTAAAAAGAGTAGGCCGGAACGCTGCATGCATCTTTCGCGACAGCTGCGAGGCATCCTAGAAGAAGCAGTGGTAAAGTAGTTCTACAATGATTTTGGTCCCTTATCACAGGCTGGATGAAACTGTCCCAATGTGTCCCACCCTTACTATTAATCAGGCTCTGAGAAGCCCTATCTTCTGCAAAGCTGTGTCTGCGATGTCGTTGCGATCTAAGAACGTGTAATGGTAAACAGCATCAATAGAATTATCTCGACCTAGTGACCTTTTGAACTTGATCCGACCTACGCGGTTGAGCTTCGGTGCATCACTAGTTTATGGTTATAGCCCAGTTGTAATAAACGCCACACTGAGGCACAATGTAGGCTAGCAGCAGAATAGACTAAACTGGATTACATGTGAATGGGTTTTGAATTATCTTGCAGTGCAGTGAGGTCAAGAAGATAGATTAAAAATTGATTAGATTATAAATCGAGATTTTCCATTAGGTGTAGTTTCAACATTGCAGTCAGGCCTTCTTCGTAGCACTGCATATCATTGCGAAGATACTTCTGACAATTCGTGGAATAAACTTTGACCTTTATGTCGATTGGCCTGATCGCTGTAGGCCTGACGGTCTAGGCCGTTCGCCAGCACGTTTCTCTAGGCCAGAGTTCAGCCAATCAGAAGCCACTGATGATCGCGTTATTTAGGCCGGTCATCTGGGCTGGTTTCTTTTTAGGCCAAGCAGCCTGGCCTACAAGACATGCTTTATGCAGGCCTATAGCTCAGCTACTCAACCAATAGATGACCGATCTTGTGGCCTAGTTGCAAATGTGTAGGCCGCTGCTTACAAACGGTGACCAAAACCTCGCCAATGCATCAAAAGCCCACTATTCCGCAGCCTGTAGCTAGCTACGCAGCCTACATTGTGCGTAATATTCTATATATAGACTGCTTACAATTCATCTTCGGTCTATTGCATCCCTGGGGAGGAGAGAAAACATAGGGAGTGGGCTTTGTTTAGTGGCCCTACGCGACGCTATATGAGGAAGTGCGTAGTGACGTTGTTGGACATTCCCGCTCTGTAGTAGCTTATATAAACACCGATTGCTTGTGAGGCCCGTATATGCGTTTCATAGATTCGTAGTCATCGTAGATTGCGGTTATTTTAAATTCGACCTGATTTCAGTCTAGTAGACTATGGGTTCCGCAAGGGACGACAAGAGTTTCGCCAAGCTGAAGGCTAGCCTTGCCCAGGAAGGGAAGCTCTACGAGGACCCGACGTTTCCGGCCAATGAGTCCTCCATCAGCAAAAACGAAGGATACGGAAGCAGGCCGATAATATGGCGCCGCCCAAAGGTAGGAGCAACCTGTTTTCATAAGTAGTGCACTGGAACATTTATATTACGCCGCTTGAAGGCACCCCGACATAACTGGCCGCTGTGTTTTCAAACAGGAGGGAAATATAGATTTATGTAATGTGTAACATGTGTGTTACATTATCTCACAAGGTAATGTAATGAATTATTTTCTTCCTTCGTTCGTTAGTTCGTTCGTTCCTTCCTTCCTTCCTTCCTTCCTTCCTTTATTCATTCATTCATTCATTCCTCTCTTCCTTCATTCCTCCCTCCCTTCCTCTCTTCCTTTCTTCCTTCCTTCATTCCTTCCTTCCTTCCCTCCTTCCTCTCTTCCTACCGTCTTACCTTCCCATCTTCCTCCCTTCCTCCCTCCATTTCTTGCTTCCTTCCTTCTGACCTTCCTTCCTTCTTACCTTCCTTCCTTTTTTCTTTATCCCTTCATTCCTAAATTCCGCCACCCTTTTGTGTCGATCGCACTATTCCACATGTTTGACCATCCAAGTGGGGTGCTATCCAACCCACATATTATTACGTCACCCTCATCATCGCCCTCCGTCCACTGCATGATTTGATATCAATTATTTAACCCTTCAGCCCATCCTTTCATCCTTCCCCGCTACACACAGTCAGAGCAAAGTACAGTAATGTTTATTTAGACTGTTGTAATTAAGACCGTAACAATAACTCAACCTGTGTAAAGACTATACTGTACCTTGCTTATAATAAGGCAAATCATACGAACATAGTCTATCCAACACACCTGTAGGCCTATACGTTGGCCTGTAGCGTAGGCGCAGAGAGAGACGGGCATTAAAAACTGTAGGCCTGTGACCTTGCATACAAGACATCTGTATAGCCTGCTTGTGTGTACCGATGTGCAGTGTGTAAAATGCAGTAAAACGACACATATAGAGTAGGCCTACTATGCAGCTTGCATTCCTAAATTCTCAACGTGGCCCATAAAGTTTATATGGAAGAGGAAACTATTCCACGTGAGCATCGGATCGCTCTTCCATCATAAACCGGTTTCAGGGCAGCACTTTTCATTTGTTAAATATTACACTACGTCGTTACTTTACGTCCTCTGGCAATTTACCACCCAGTCCAACAATGAATGCAGTCTATAGGCCTAGGCCTATAAATGCATCGTGTATAGACCTATCCTTAATAATGTAAAAAATATTTGCACACGTTATTCATGCATGGTTGCGTCAGTATTTAAACGTGTGATCATGGGGGCATCTATGTTATGCCTACCATTTGGTCTGGAAACAGTAATCAAATTGCTGTTGGTAGTCAACATAACGGTTGATTTATATCTGTTTATCTTAATAAGACGCGTAGACAAAGTGGCCTAAAAATTAGGCCCAGCGCCTCCTGTGTGTTAACTGCAACGTTAATTGGTCTATAGGTACTGAATCATACATGTATGTGAGTTCTGCACAATCTACCACAATGATAAATCTACAAAGACATACATACATATTCACAAATTATACGCACACACATACATACATACGTACATACATACACACACATACATACATACACACATACATACACACACATACATACATACATACACACACATACATACATACACACAAACACACATGCATACATAAATATATAAATATATACATACATGCATACATACATACAAACAAACAATCACATATACATACATATATTGTATGCATATATATATATATACATACATCAGAATGCAATAGGCATACATTAGGCCTGATGTCCATTTTATGTTAACCTTAGCTGGTGTCCTTTAGCCTGACATTCACTGTGATATATTAAAGCCTGCGTTCCTAAGAGAACGGTTGTCTTTTCGCAGTATTCGGCGAAAACACGCGGAATGTAAATACACGTCCATGGGTAATCATCGGCTCTGTTAAACTTTGTAAAGCCATCAACCATCAGGGGTTTGAGATTTCAATGTTCCACCTTTCAATAGAGTCTGTATATTTTTATATTCTGTATCCTGCACAAAACCATTCATGCTGTTGCTCGCTGAGAACACACACGAAGGCATTGTGTAGACCTGTCTTGTGTTGCACATGTGTGGGTCCTTGGTCGACCTTGTGTGTGTGTGTGTGTGTGTATGTGTGTGTTTCTAACCGTGCCGCGTGTTTATTTGAGCTTGTATTATACGTAGGCTATAATTCTAAAGCCTTAAGGCGACCAAGAGACGGCCGTGTGATCTGACCCAGTGAAGATCGGCTCTCAATTGTCGCTGTGTTCATAGATTGCATTGAAACTGTGAGTCCGCGCAACGGATAAAGCGGTGGAAGGCACCCATGTTGGCCTTTGCATATATATATATATATATATGTATGTATTATGCATACGTGCGGCACGGTGGTCTATCGGTAACGCGTTTGGTCAATGATCATGCGGTTGCGGGTTCGACTCCGTGTAACGACCTTGGGCAAGTTGTTTTCGCACATCGTGCCTCTGTCAACAAACAGTAGAATTTGGTACCAGCGTGAGCTGGGAAGTAAACGGCAAGTCCTGCGATGCACTGGCCCCGTGTCCAGGACCTTGGGATTCGTCCATTGCCGGCTCAAGGGCCTAGAAAAGGAAATGAGCGCCTCCCCTACGTCCCACTTGTGGGATATGGGATACTTTACTTACTTATTATGCATACACTTATGTTAACTCAGTCATTGCCGTACTCCGGCGGTGCTAGTCTTAAGGCTTGATACAGGAGGAAGCGATCTAACCATCGTCGTTGTGACACAGCGTCGTTAAACAGCATATACAAGCATGCATATATGTATATATAAATGTGATTTTGTAATATAAGTAATGTAATTATGTAACTGAAGATTTACATAAAACCTTAATGCCAGTCCTTGCTAGCTTAAATGAAGTTAAATTATTTAAGAATGAGTTCACCTGCAGAAAAGTGATGGAAAAGTCACCATTCTTGGCATGCATCTAGAACCCAGGCATCGAAGTGCCATCCAGGATATATATAAATAGATAGATAGATGTAGATAGGTAGATAGATAGATAGATGTAGATAGATGTAGATAGATGTAGATAGATAGATAGATAGATAGATAGATGATAGATAGATAGGTAGATAGATAGATAGATTAGATAGATAGATAGATAGATAGATAGATAGATTAGATAGATAGATAGATAGATAGATAGATAGATAGATAGATAGATAGATAGATAGATAGATTAGATAGATAGATAGATAGATAGATAGATAGATAGATAGATAGATAGATAGATAGATAGATAGATAGATAGATAGATAGATAGATAGATAGATAGATAGATAGATAGATAGATAGATAGATAGATAGATAGATAGATAGATAGATAGATAGATAGATAGATAGATAGATAGATAGATAGATAGATAGATAGATAGATAGATAGATAGATAGATAGATAGATAGATAGATAGATAGATAGATAGATAGATAGATAGATAGATAGATAGATAGATAGATAGATAGATAGATAGATAGATAGATAGATAGATAGATAGATAGATAGATAGATAGATAGATAGATAGATAGATAGATAGATAGATAGATAGATAGATAGATAGATAGATAGATAGATAGATAGATAGATAGATAGATAGATAGATATGCCTCGACAACACCCAGTTCTTAGGTCATCGCGACACCTTGGTTTGCTGAGCGTGTTGTCGTGTTCGCCTCAAATTATGCTTTGATCACCGAAGCAGTTACGGCCGATGCTGTTATTTAGCCCACCGAGCTCAGTTATTGATTTGCTCGGCATCTGTTACACAGCTAAACGAGACAAGTTCAGCTGAAGCATTATATTGCCTTTGGGACAATTCCAGCTGTAGCATTTGATTGCATTTGGGGGAATTCCAGTTGTAGCATTTGATTGCATTTGGGAAAATTCCAGTTATAGCATTTTATTGAATTTGAGACAATTCCAGCTGTAGCATTTGATTGCACTTGGGACGATTCCAGCTGTCGCCTTCAACTGCTGAAACATAGGCTGCTTTATCCATCCTGTGACTGGCAAACACAACTATAAGACGCTTGTTGACTAGTCAAAAACTAGAGCATTTATAAAATCCAGAAATAGACGACTATTGACAATGCCCTCTATCGCTGACGGTTTTACAAGCGGAAGGAAGCGGTTATGATTGTAATTTATTGACGGAACCGTGCGTTGTATTGCGTCTTTACTCTTGTAGACTTAATGCAGTCGACCAGTCACACGTAAAAAAACATAGATATATTCCATTACGTTGTAATGATAGCCTACATTACAACTCTGTAATCAGACTTCATGCTGTAATGATTCCAATTTATGTTGAAATGACACCACGTTATTTTCTAATGATACCACATTATCGTATAATAAAGCTTCATTGCCATGCAATTATAACTAATGAACTTCTAACTAATTATAATGGTCTACAGTCAATGTAGAGTGAATTGCTGCCGGTGTGGCAATTTATGATTGCAAGACAGTAGTTTTTTGGAGTAGACCACACTTATGCATTCCAACGATTCCTCGCTTAGATGACGGACATATGTCATGCTAACACATGCGTTATGTACTTACTTGCTTGCTTACTTGCTTACTTTCTTACATATTGTAATTGTAATCTGACATTTAAAAAGCGTCACTTCAAGAATAAACTCATCAGGGGCGCTCTCGACCCGAACCAGTGAGACCACTGTCAAATAAACTAGACTTCAGGCGCTTGTGAACTGCGGAAGGACAAGCTGAGGAGCTCGAGCCACGGTTCTCGGGAAAGGCGATTCCAGCTGTTAGGTGCAACATAGGCAAAGCTTTTAGACTGAGCTGTAGCAGTGTGCATACGAGGGACAGCCAGGAGTCCAAGGGATGCCGACCGGAGAGTGCTGCGGCCTGGAACCAAGGAGACCGAAATGCAGAAGTCCCCTACTGTTTGTGTCTTCTGCAGCCAGTAATTATCTGCGTTCTCTTCAGGCAGTTTATAATCAAATAGGCTTATGTACTTCCATAGAAGCCTGTAATTTACATTGTAACCTATCGAATGACATAGGTCGGAATTCCGAAATGTAGTGTCTCCTACGAGCAGTTACTAATGCCGATAGAATTCGCCACAATGATGAATGTTCCCTGTGACTTACAGCTGAACAACGATGAAGCATGTCCTAGTCATCCAACAAAAGAATTCGTGTATGGACTAGTTACTGGTGTATGTCACAATGACTCTGCTCTCTAGACTAATTCAAGGATCACTGAACATTGGAAGACCGCATAAGCCTCGCACTGTGTGCGCAGTCATGACAGCTATAGGATGTGCCATTTATTACCTGCTTGCCGGCCTACTGAGTTTCAAGTATAGCGGACAAAGCCATACATCGTCCTGTTTGGAATGCAAAACGCGGTTATATGCCATTGAATTGGTTTACTGAGAAAGGTCACCTTAGCACTTTCCCACTTTCCTTCGAAACACACGAAGCCATTTTCGTCTGAGTTCAGTTCCTTGCTCACTGGTTTCGCTGTATCGTGGCTTCGATGTATAAATAAGAACTCGTTGGATCACTTCTGCTATCTCTAAATTCTAATATTTAATTACTCCCATTTTCTCTTGTTTTTTTAAAGAAAGTACAAAAATGTATGGCAAAAATTACAAATGTGTCCGACAGAAACCCCGCTGATGTACTTTGGTGCAAGGTCGTCGGCACAGAGACGCCAGAGGTTATTGAATAATGTTTGGCTGCAACCCCGTTGGTGCATTTGAATATAGGTAAGCGCTAGTATGTCAGCACAATGGTGCCAGAGGCTATGCGGCCATTCAAAAGTGGGGCCAGATGCACTTTTTGGCTCCCATTTTAGACCATAATGTAAAACAAATTTCCAGCCTAATTTTTCCGGAAGCTCTACTGGTAGAACGAGAGGAAGAAACAGACTGGTTTTGGACGGAAGAGACTGAATCCACCGTGCGTGAAAAACAAATTTCATACTAACATATTTTCATATATATTTATAATTTCGTAGCCTCAGAAGCGGTCGTTTACTTGACGATGACTAAACAATGTCTTCAATTTTTGTTTGTCCCTTCAAAACGGGGTTTACCTGCACTCAAAACTCCCACTCTCAAAACCGTGCTGAAGTCCTTTGGTATACAAGATTAACATAAGCATTATCGCTACATCGAGCACCGTCCTCATTGGAATGCAAACGACATTGTGCTAGTGTATTATTGCATATTGACTTCGCCGACACCAAATTATTTGAATTTGAATTGCAGGAACTCCACCCGGACGCCAAGTTTATGGTTAGAGGTGCAACACGATACGATTTGAACCAAGGCGACCTAAGTAAGCAACAGGATCTTATCAATGCCAGTCTAGGCGTGTTAGAATATTAGCATAACAAATATTTTGCAAATAGAAACTACTTCCTAACGCTCGTTAATGCTAATTCATTCTTTAATTTCGATAGTTTTTAAAATTCTTTGTGCAAAGAAGGCTGATTGATGGCAATTTTTCTTTGCATCTATTTTATCATGAAGTTAGACATTGTTTCGTGGTTTGTGTATCACATCGGGTGATTCAAAAGCTTTGACTTCTAGTGCCCTTTCTCTTGTCATAAACTCATCGAGTCATCTGGCGTAATAAAGTAATAAGTAACGGACAATCAGTGTGCAGAAATTGGAAATCTTTTAAATTTAATCGTGCTCAGGCCACTCTGTCATTCTCTTCCAATAATTTATTTTAGGTAATTGCTGGTTTATTGCCGCAACCGCTTGTCTCGCAACCTCGCACAAACAACTGCTTGAATGGTGCGTTCCACCCGACCAGGAGTTCGACAGAAGCTATGCAGGTACACGTTTAAGCATACATGCTATCCTACCGATATGTCTTTCTCTCTGTCTTCTCCACAGCCAAGGGTTGTGTGGTCCACTGAAAAAATGTTTAAGGTAGGCCGTGTTTGGTCAGACATCTAGGTCTTACCATGTGGACATGGACCAATCATGAAGAAAGAACCGAAGCCTAGTAAACTGTTCTGGTCTAGGATAATGACGAGTTCAGCTATGGCGTACATTTTATTTAGTGGGGACGCCATTGAGATGCCCCGTATTCAAAATGGCTTGAATGAGGGTTAATCACAGATTGTGTAAAGTAAAAACGGAAACAGTATAATACTGTAAAAGGAAATAAAGTTAAAAACATGAAAACTAAAGGGAAAAGGTTGCGAAAATGGCTTAAAGTAAAAAATGACTCGTCAAATCGGTCTATAGCAAAAACGGCCACAATGCGAATCACTATAAGAAGGTTACATGACATTCGTGACTTGAAAACCTGTTTAAAAACTCTCGATGGCCCATAAAAGTCCTAAGATATTTCCGAGGCTTGAAAGTAGTCTTGGGCTCTTAACAATTCACAGGTACTAAAAGAGGTTTAAGAATTTTTTATCTGACAAACCTCGACCAAGGTGGTTCATTATGTAAGTACAGAGTTGTGCCAAAAGTAAGGGTGACCATTAATTTACTAGATTGTGTGGAATGTCTGAACTCAGACTCCGACGCAGTTTATACGATATACAACCTCACTCTTGTTACAACCCTATATTTATACCACACAACACCATGTTTTCTGCCGATGCAGCGCGGATTATACTAGGGCCTATCTAGACCCTTATTCTTGTTAAACACTTGCTATTGTACCTCTGTATCTCCGACCACCATGTCCTCTGTCGCACACACCACTGTTTATACAATATGAGTAATTGGTTGTTATTTCAAAGGGATCTTTCATTTCAACTTCTGGCAATTCGGCGCATGGGTGGAGATCGTCATTGACGATCGTCTGCCTTGCCGAGAGGTGAGAAAGGAAGGAGGGCAGAAAGAAATCGAACTCGTCTACGGAAAAAACTACCTTGAACCGAATGAGTTCTGGGTTCCACTGTTCGAAAAGGCCTACGCAAAGTATACGACAATTACTTTAGAAATTAACTTAAATTTATGAACCACAATCAAAAACTTTTAATCAATGTTAATAGTTAATTACATACAGCGATCCTGACAGTTTAGATGTAACCCGTTAATTTCACACTCTAGGGTCCAATCTAATGCAATAAACCGGAATTTATGAATATATTAATATTTATAAACAAATCGACAATATGCGTGTATGCTTTATTGTAAAAGGCTATTTAAATAGCACCTTTTAAGAATCTTACAGATGCTTATAAGTTGCTGATGCAAATAGTTATGAATGTATTGTCTTCAGATTGTACGGTGGCTACGAGAACCTGAACGGTGGTTTTGCCAGCGACGCTCTGGTCGACTTCACCGGCGGAATCTCCGAATACATCGACATCACTCCAAGGAGACGGTCTCCTGGCAACCTGTTCGAGATGCTCAGTTCCATGATGCATATGTCATCCTTCATCAGCACCCACATCAATGTAGGTCATTGTACAGTCGAGTTCTAGACTTATGTTCCAATGACCTTCTGACTACGTGTTATATACAGTACCAGCTTCTGAAGCTCCACCTGTGTGTGGCATACTCATAGCATGGTATTCTGTTCAGTAGCGCGCTGATTTCGTATTTCAACGATTGCGGGTTCGAGCCTGACGAGTGCAATCCGTGTAACGACCCTTGACAACTTGTTCTCGTATATTTGACTCATACCTCAAATATCAGATTTACTTACTGCACTAAGTAAAGTAAACAAATCAGAAATAGAATACACTACACCGGTATTGAACCCTAACCTCGTTTAGAGATATTGGCGATTCATTGGTAGGCCGCACCTATACTTTACCCACCCAACCGCCCACTGTTACATTCACAGGACTGACCATTGTTATGAGATTCGGGAAAATTCCATTATTATCTTTATTTAGCCCTATTTATGATATTACGTTAGGCCTGCTATGATCTTTAGACCTTGATGTACATCTGTGTCTTTGTTATACGGTCAGACCTACATTTCTGGGATAACTTATGTGCCCCTTCCACCCACACAAATCGTGAGCAGATGTTATGATTGCAGGTAACAAGGTGACCATACAGGTGACACGGACCAGGTACAATAACACCTGTTATTACCTCTTCCACCTGTTCACACCGTAAACTAAACTAAAATTCGTCTTTCTTCATGTAGCCTTTCACCTCATAGAAGTTTCTTGGAACTACCGTGGTATTCATTTATTTTATTTATTTATTTATTGCATTATTTACGCGTCCAAATCCATTAAATCTGAATCTGAGGCGCGAGAGAAAAGTCTGCACGAGCAACTTGTGCAGAGGCGTTACTCAGTGTCCGCTTGGCAGCCTGGAACCCACAATCGTTGTATTACAGACCAAGTGCGCTACCGAATAGACCACAATGCCATACATATAAATCTATTATTACAGCAAAGGTGCCTGTTGCTTGCGTCAGGTATGAAAATTGAGTAGGCATATAGAAGGGCTGTAAGAATTAGGGCTAATTGATTGTTTTTATATTTCAGGGAGCAACGCCCAAGCAATTGGCCAACGGTCTATACACAGGACATGCCTACAGCATTACTAAAATCGTAACGGTAATTCAGAAAAGTTCCTAGTAATGTAAATCGCAACTATCTCTGTAGGGCTCTCTTGTCCTTATCTTTGAACCGAAGGGTCACTGAGGCGGCTAAACAAATGGTTTCTAAGATAGAATTATAGGAAAGAAATAGCTTGACTTATGTAATTCAATACATAATTATTTTCAAGTGTTTCTGTCGCCTAAATTATGATAATTAATAATTATTGTAGCTTTCTTCAATCTGATAATGCGTTCAGCATATAATTTTAATCTGATGCACGCATTTCAGATATGCCTGCTACAGAAATGGTCCCCTAACTGGGTTTAAACATTTGGATATCTAATTAGCCTACATCTTTGGTGGTGGCGGTGGTGGTGGTTGTGGTGGTGGTAGCGGTGGTGGTGGTGATTTACTAAAACTGCTGCTGCTAATGCTGCTTCTGCTTATACCCCCAGCTTCTGCTATCATCATGTCTACTGTTACTACTGCACAACTAATATTCTAGTATACTATTAGTAATACTACTAACATTACTGTTTCAGTTGGAGGGAACTTCGCACAGGTTGCTGCGCATTCATAATCCGTGGGGTAAAGGAGAATGGAATGGTCCCTGGTCTGACGGGTTAGTACTCTAAAATTACCCGTCAATGTTACCCATCAATGTCTCGATTATCTGGCTCAGTAGATAAATGAGTAGACCTGCTATAGGCTTTTTATTTGCCGCTACTTGTATGAAACTTTGACTTATAGTTTATCCTATGCAAATCATTCACTTTTCAGTCATTCATTCATTCATTCACTAGTTAAATTATTTGCTCAGTCATTCAGCTGAATATATCTAGATCTGCTTTTCAGTTCAAATGAATGGTCAGCCATTCCGGATAAGGTCAAGAAGGAGCTTGAGATGCAGCACCGAGATGAAGGAGAATTCTGGTAGGTGTATACATGAAGTTAATTTGTTGACCTGTTGCTAAGTGTAAATGTTGCAACTCGTGAGCATCGGTTGTCCAATCGTTCGAATGCTGTTGTTGTGTTTGCGCTTCAGCCAAAATATCTTTCAACCTTAAGACCACGTCGCTAAGAATTAGGCATAAT
Source organism: Norana najaformis (assembly GCA_964023275.1). NCBI lineage: Eukaryota > Metazoa > Annelida > Clitellata > Crassiclitellata > Hormogastridae > Norana > Norana najaformis. The sequence continues at coordinate 40,612,374 of OZ029914.1, read as the reverse complement.
ACTGAAAATATAAATGTAGCACTGAGTGACTGCTTTAACTTGCGTTGCAATACGCAGTTCATTCCCTATATGTTCACCCAAATATAGACCTGTTTAGGCATAAACCTAAAAGCACTGTATAAGGCTGCATTAGCCTCTATGGCAAATGAAAGCTTAATCAAATGAATAAGATATATGATGAAAGTTGGCGCAACAAACCGAACGGTGAAATGCTGCTTCAAAAAGAAATTCCCTCGTTGAGAGTGGAATTTAAGACGAGAAATGCAGTTTTTGGCAAATAAATGTCTTTCTAATTCATAAAATTGCTAGAACAGTGTATATTTGTTTGAAAATCTGAGAATTTGGTTTAGGATGTCGTTTGAAGACTGGTTGGCCAGCTTCGAACGTCTTACAATCTGTCATCTCTATCCGGATGCTGTAACAGCTGAGATTTGTGCAACTTGTGTAAGCTGAACTCGTTTTTGGCCTTGGTCCTTGATTGTTTGTATGTAATCTTACCTGCATTTTAAAGTCAGATTAATCAACAGGATTTTAACAGCTTGAGTAATGCGCATTTTGTATATAGACAGTGCTTTATACAGTATAGTAGAACAGGTATACACCTCTGTTCTTGGAGCGCTACATGGTAACACATTAGATTTGTATAGCTGCATTTAGGGATTTGAATATTAGTTCAATTGGGGTAAATTTGTTTCGTTTCTTTTTATTTCCTTAATTTTCCTTGTAGTTCCCCTCTCAGAGATGTTCCTATAAACTCTTTTCCATCTTCCTCTCATAGTTAAGATTCCTGGGTTTTCAGTCAAACGCTGGTAACATAAGTATTGTAACATATTGCATAATTTGTTACGATAGATTGAGCCTACTTCCCTTGTAGGAGATCATCCCTATGCGTATTACGTCAGTTGAGAGCAGCAATTATTCTGTCCCAAACAAAGCCATGTTTCCTAAGGTTCCTTTGTCTTCAGATGTTTAATTGACCGCAAAGACTGTACCTTTTGAAACTGTGCATACGAACAACGAGGGGCTCAGAGTTTTTCCATTATCGTGTAGTCGTGAATTGTCACGATTGGTCGATTTCAGGGAAAGCAGATGTGGGATCAGGAGACCTATCAGTCGGAATGGGTTCGAGGCGTCAATTCTGGTGGTGCCGGTGGCTATAGGCAAGATCGTGAGTTTCCTTATGATGGAAGAAACCTACATTTCATAAAAATTCAGTGTCATTTACAAGCTTGTATTAATAGACCGTTCGAGCTTAGCCATAGGTTCCAGCTTTTCATACCGGAAAAACGACTCGTTTCGGATTTCTCAGTTCATTTGTCAATCTAAGTTTAGATTAGATTAGGTTAGGATAGGCAAGAGTAGGTTAGGTTAATTCAGGTCAGTTTAGATTAGGTTAAGTTGGAAAAGATCTGGTTAAGCAAATTGTGGAATTTGTGGCTTAATGCCATAAATCTGTAAAATTTGAAAATCTTTAAAATGTGATGCTTAATATTTTCTCCTTTTGCAGTTTTTAGAGTTAATTGTTGAACTTAATTTTTTCCAATATTTCAAGCTCTAGTAAAACTTTATTAAATAATTTAATTTTATTAAATAACTTAGCTGATGAATCAAAATATTTTATTGCAGATATATCATGACACAAATCCACTAATTCTTGTATTAATTATAATTGTAAATTTTGTTACTTGGACGATATATCATTACTGTTTTACTGATGCCTATGCCAGGTATGTTCTGGAAAAATCCTCAGTATCCAATTGCCTTGAATCCTTCGCACATTGGAGCAGATGGTACAGGTCATGTGATCGTGTCTCTGATGCAGAAAACAAGGAACAATACCACTCTCGATATTGGTTTTGGAGTATGCGAGGTAATACATCTAAGACCTTCCTATCTACCAACCTTAAATTACATTATATATTTTTAATGCATTTGATACGTGCGCAAGGTCAGTAAATCTGAACCTGATCCGCGAGACAAATGTTTAGGCTGGATTTAAATCACTTAAAACCTCGGTTGTGTCATATTATGTTATACAAATCATCACATCAGGCAAAAATGACTATAATCCATTACTGTAGAAAACTTACGTTAACCTGTGTGTATTTTGATAATTATTGTACTCAGTTGAATACATAATCTGGCCCAAACGACTCTAATAATAGTAATTTTTATTTTTTTCCATGTTTTATTAGAAATGTTTGTTAACTTTGTCACTTGATGACATAACAGCAATTATTTAAACAGGTGTAAAATTTTAACCTTATCCAAAATGCTTATCCAGTAAAGTCTCGGTCCTTCAGGGACTTTTGTCTCTAAAAAAATGTGGGAACTAGAGGTATATATGTCTTGGTATTCGGTAGCATTGAATTCTTCAAATTGGCCAATTTCTTTTTCAAAGTGCCGATATTAGTAACCTGAGTGGGAAAAGGAACTTTCCCACCCTCATGGCTTAGAATAACTCCCCAGTAAGAGTTTGCCCGATACATTTCACCCCTGCCCATAGTTCTTGTCCACTCCGACAAACCACTGATTGAAATCCATTAGCAAGTAGGCCTACTTGATAATGAGTAAACTGTAAAAAGGTAATATTAAAACTAAAATTAAGCAAATTGCAAATGTTGTTCGAATGATTTATGAAGCTGAAACCGGAAGTGAAACTTCGTGAGCTTGGTGAGGTTTACGACCCGAGTGAGACAAAATCGACAAAGGTTGAGAACTGCAAGCCTCTGCGGGAGATCTGTGTTCACTACCAACTGAAATCAGGGAACTACATCGTCATTCCATGCACGCAGTTCTCCAACACTGACGGAGAGTTTATGCTCAGAATCTTCAAAGAAATTCAACGATAACAGTCAGTATAACTCAGTCTGTTTTCCTTAAAACCCTCAAAACCATTTAACTTCAGTAATATAATCTAAAACTACTGATCATTATGTTTCCAAAAATGCCTTCGCGTCCTGACCAGTTTAGCGTTAAGTGTGAAAACTATATTAAGATTAAAAGTAATGCTAATATAGTTACTAATGATAAAATCGTTATGAAATGCAATAGTATTTTACAAATCATTGCTAGTAGAGTATCATTATTGCCAGCGCATGGAAAATAAACGATTTAATGTTGACCTGATAAAACCTGCAGTGGTAATATGAAATAGTGCTGCTGACTAATAAACTTACTGTTATTTCACCTTTAAGATTGCATTTTAATACGCTATAATAATAACTTATAGCATAATAGTTGTATATTCCTAACTGTATGTTCAAGAGAAGCTTTTGAAGACACTGAGACTTTCGTCTCTGAATAAAGTGGCCTAAAGAAGACAAGCACAAATATTTCTTTTGTACTTTTCTTCTCAGTCTCTCAAAACACATTTTTCACGTGAATGTATTTGAATCTTGTAGATGTGAAGTTGTTCGAAGAACAATTGAAAAGAGTAACTGGCACAGAAATTTATAAAAACATGTAAGACAACATTACAACTAGCATCATCAATGAGTTCCATTGTATTCATCTGCGTTATTATGAATATTATGTTTAAAACGCTCTTTGAACATATGTAGGCCTATCTACAGTATACCTAATGCTGTAAATGCTAAGTAGGTAGCGAAGAATTTATATACCCAAGGAGGTTAGATGAATAAAGTAATAAGTGTACTCCACTTAGCTAGTTGACTACAACGTACCTTGTATGCATTACCTTCATACCTCTCCAACCAAATCCTCATGCTAATGATGTATTTTCATATATTTAAATAGCGCCATCATATAATGTTGGAAGCATTCCTTGGAGACGTTAAGCAAATCCTTGTTAAGGACTTACTCTTGTTCCATTACACAGTGACCATCTCAGTGAATACTGGAGGTTGCACGTGCAAGGCGAATTCTCAAACAATTGCAGTCAGCCGCGATGCATGTCAGGCTATATTACACAGTGGCTCAAATAATAGCTCCCTTGCGGTTATCATTACTGAGTACAATATTCATGTTTTTAGGTCATGCATTGGTTACATCAAATTGTCTGTATATGTATATAACTGCCACTTTAAGAACTTCTCAAGAACCTTTGAGTTTGTTCCACCATCATTTAAAAGTGCTTTTGCTGTCGTTATTTACAGTGGTGTTCTGAAGAAACTTGGCGATCAAGCAAAACTTCGATTGGTTTCTGATAATATTGACATCGATTAAACATCTGCCTTTCCGAACAATATTTGTTCTGCTAAATGCTTTAACACTGTTGCTTTTGAGCTTTCTTTCAATATTTCTCCAATTTCTACTTTGCTATGGAACGTTGGAGTAATGATATTGCCACTTAGACGTCTCTAAAGTGTTTCTCGTAAGGACCAGTTTTAAAACTTTCCATAATATTTGACCAGAATTTGCGTTTGATAAATAGGGCACGCTGTCCGGATAAAATGGAACTTCTATGCATGTTTCATAATCGTAACCTAATATTTAAAAATTTTAAGAGGAAAGAGTAGTTTTATTGCTTCTTATTTACTGTTACGAATTTTGTAATTAGGGAATGCATGAAGTGAGACACCTGAAGAACAACATGGGATGAAATGGTCCAGTGTGATGTTGACAGACTTCATGCATCATTAGTAGGGGGCGTTTCGAACGTTACTTGCGAACACCAATGGAATATTCCTTATTTCTCCTTATTTCTCTGTTCAAAATGGAAAATATATTTTTGAAAACATATTGGAACTTGTCTATGGGTAATATATTTGTTAGACCCAGGTATTGCTGCAATCAGTACTGAATGTCACATTTTGATGAAACATTTAAACCTTAGTTAACGTAAATCACGATTTCAGTCACTCTTTGACGAAAAAGGATTTGTTTCCAATCATACATTGATAAAAACTGATATTTAGACCCAGGTTTTAGTTTTCGTTTAATATGACTAACATGTGTGTGGTCTGCATTACTGGACGTAGTTCGTAGCATGCTTACAAAAATCGATGTTAGTGTTCTAAACAGGAATGTAGTGTTCTGAAATTAACTGTCAGTGTTTCTAATGAATGTTTTGTTTAATACTGAGTACCATATGTGCAAAACTCGATTGTTCTGAAATGATAATTAAAAGAATTTTTCTTTATCCTGTTCTTCGTTTTGATGAAACAGATTTATTAGTCGTGTCTTAGAATTTCTTTTAGATCTTTAGTGTATAATGCACTTGTATAAATGTATATATGTATGAATGGTTGTCTGCATGCATACGTGTATATATGTGTGTATGTATATGCATGTTTTATGCATGAGAGTAGGCCTAACTGAAGCTGGTTGTCAGTTAAACTGTTTGCAATGCTGCTGCTTCTTAAAGAAAATTAAGTAAAGTTTCAGACGTGTTTCCTGCTTAAATTTCATGATCCCATTTGCGTAAGTAATTTGTAAAATAGTATTTAGAAACTACGTAACTTGTATTTCTGAGTGAACTTTAAAGTATTTTGTAATTAGTAACTAAGATTTCATTTCTCGAACTTATTTGTAATTCGTAATTCAGTTACATTTTTCTGCGTAATCTGCCCAACCCTGCTTGTTGTCCATTGTCCACTGCCCAACGATCAGACGTTCCACTTGTCCATTTTCCAGCCTAAGTCCGCATCGGTCGTAGTTGGTGTACACAGTGTCCGAAGAGATTTTATTGGTATGAAGGCTGGGGTGAGATGTACAGAAAAGGACGAACTGCCCTCTCAGAAACCTTCGTTTACAGGTATTGTCTGAATAGTGCCTTGCATGCGTTACGTGATACTACTAGAATGCCATTAACTGCGTCACTTTGCATTAAAACTAATTTTGAAATATGAACTCAATAGATGTAAAAATAAGAAAAATAGGACAATCACCTGAATTAATGTTGCTGATATGACAGTTTTAACTGGTTAGCTCCTCACCAGTGAAATCCGTGAGATTATACAATAGCAGTTTTTAGGTAAGATATTCTAGACCTCGTTTTTCTATTTATTACTGGTTTTCTATAATCACTATAGAAATAAGATGTTTCATAACTGAATGTGTCTAGAATCAGTGCGATTATACAATAGCAGTTTTAGGTAAGATATCATTGACCTCATTTCCTTCTTCTTGTTGGTTGCCTGATAAGCTATAGTCCCCTATAAATCAGATGTTTTAGAACACAAATGTCGCGGTTATTGCCAAAGGAACAAAGGATTATACAAATGTGACAAACATTTTGCTGCCATTCTAACAAGCGCGTATTGCTATAGTAGACTAACACGGGATTTAGACCGTTCATATTATATAATTACGTAGATATCATCTACTAGGAAGCACCAGATACAATTATTTTAAGTGATATAGCCGCATATGACTATAGAAAGTTTATAATTCAAATTCAGAGTAAATATCTTAAAATTACGGAATTTTGTTTGAAAAGCTTTCAGTCAAAAGAAACTCAACAATACTATCGCTATACTTCCTGCTAAACGCAATTACATCCAGCCGGAGTTAAATATTAGGCCTAATTATACTGGGCAGACTTCACTAATAAAAGGAGACGCAATAGCTTCTATTTTACTGCATTGCGCACACAGTTACTGCAAATAGAGAAGTTTTTTGTAGTTGAAGATGAAAAATATTTAAAAAAAAATTAGGCTCACTGGGTCACTAGATAACCATAATATATCAGGTTGCGTCATACGTTGCTGATAATGATATGGTAGTAGGTCTTTGGCAATTTTGTTTTTCCGCATGTTTAGCTAAAGACTTGTTTTATATATCTGTGTTATTTCTGTAATATTATATCATAATTATGTTGCTAGCAACTCCACTTAGCTGACCCGTAAGTTAAAATGCATCAGCAAGATCCTCAATTAGTTCAGCAGCGCTTTTATAACGTTTTGTTTAAATTAGATGCATCTGCAGACCGAAAAAACATGAACAAGCAATGCTTCAACTGTAAAGAAATAGGTTTAAGCATGTACTAAAACAAAATTTCGAATTATCTTGCAGTGCAGTAAGATCAAGAAGATAGACTAAAAATGGATTATATTATAAATCGAGATTTTGCGTTAAGTCTAGTTTTAACATTGCAGCTGGTAATGCAGTTAAGGCCTAACTCCGTAACACTGCATATCACTGCGAAGATACTTCTGACAATTCGTGGAATAAACTTTGATCTTTACGCCGATCGGCATTATCGTTTTCCTGACGGTCTAGGCCGTTCCGAAGCACGTATATCTAGGCCAGAGTTCAGCCAATCAGAAGCCACTGATGACCGAGTTATTTAGGCCGGTCATCTGGGATGGTTTCTTTTTAGGCCAAGCAGCCCGGCCTATAAGACATGTTTCTTGTAGGCCTATAGCTCCTCTACTCAACTAACGGATGACCGATCTAGATGCGACCAAAACCTCTCCAATGCATCAAAAAGCCCACTATTCTGTAGCCTGTAGCTAACTACGCACCCTACGCACCCTACATTATGCGTAATAGTCTATATTTAGACTACTTAAAATTTAACTTCGGTCTGTTGCATACTTGGGGAGGAGAGAAAAACGGAGGGAATGGGCTTTGTTTAGTGGCCCTCCGCGACGCTATATGAGGAAGTGCTTGTGACGTTGTTGGACATTCCCGCTCTGTAGTAGCTTATATAAACACTGACTGCTTGTGAGGCTAGTATATGTGTTTCATAGATTCGTAGTCATCGTAGATTGCAGTTGTTTTAAATTCGATCAGATTTCAGTCTAATAGACTATGGGTTCCGTAAAGGACGACAAAGGGTTCGCTGAGGTGAAGTCTAGCCTCGCCCAGGAAGGGAAGCTCTATGAGGACCCGACGTTTCCGGCCAACGAGTCTTCCATCAGCCACAAAAAAGGATACGGAGGCAGGCCGATAATTTGGCGTCGCCCAAAGGTAGGAGCATCCGTTTCCATAAGTATTGCGCTGGAACATTCATTTTGCGCCGCTTGCAGGCGTTCGGGCAGAACTGGGCGCAGTGCTTTCAAACAGGAGGGAAATATAGATTTATGTAATACGTAACAGATGCGTTACATTATCTTACATGGTAATGTAATGAATTATTTTCTTCCTTCGTTCGTTCGTTCGTTCCTTTCTTCGTTCATTCATTCCTCTTTTCTTTCCTTGCTCTCTTTCTTGCTCTCTTCCTTCATCTCTTCCTTCCTTCCTCTCTTCTTTCATATCTTCCTTCCTTCCTCTTTTCCTTCCTTATTTTATTCATTCCTTCCTCCCGTCCTCCCTTTCTCCCTCCTTACCTTCATCCCTTCCTCCCTTCATTTTTTTGACCATCCAGGTGGGGTGCTATCCAGCCCACGTGGTATTACATCACCCTCGTCATCGCCCTCCGTCCACTGCATGATTTGATATAATTTATTTAACGAGGACGTCATGTCGAGATGATTGACTTCATAACAAGAACAAAAGTACAAAGAACAGTGTGAGTTAAACTGTGGGTTCCAAGACAGGTGAGCTGGCGGCCGGCTACCTGACCAGAAAACCCCGTGGGGAGACTGGAGGTAGGATTTTTCCAATGCTGGCGCAGCGGAGATGAGTTTACTCCCCTCTTCTGTCTTGGTTACATGTAAATGGGCTTTACTATTCTAAAACCGTTGTTTTAAGTATGCTATTTTATGTGTTATTTGGTGTGGTTGTGGTTCTAGAATGTTCGTTGGAATTTCTTCTTCTTGGGTTTCTTTCTTCTTGATCTTCTTCTTTGTCTTCTTTCTTCTCCCTTGTTTAATGGCACAAGGACCGCCTGAGTTATCCGGGTCTAGGTAGGTCGGGAGATCGACGCTGGTGCGATTTAACGCTTCTCTGCACAGACCGTTTGCAGTCTCGTGCCCTGCGATGCCCAAATGACCGGGGATCCAGACGATCGTTGCCGGCGACTGAACCTGTTGTCAGTAATCATCCAGTGGGTGCATCAGGTCCGCGAGATGTTGCGGTCTGGACGCAGATTTCTATTGTTCCCGGCTCTCTGTCGCTTCCAGAGTATCTGAAAAGATGACAACATGAGGTATGTTAGCGCTGGTGTCCCATTCTACTGCCCTCTGTATGGCCATCATTTCTGCCGCCAGGACTGATGAGCCGTCGCTCATCCGGTACCCTCCATGGCGTAGACTGTGCAGTAGGCCGTCGATCCACATGAGGTCGAAGGTTTTCTCGAGATCCATGAAGACTCCAGTGAAGGTGTACTTGGCGTGGATGGATCGCTGGATATCGTCTTGGAGGCGTACGATGTGATCCTGGCAGCTCCTGAGCTTGCGAAAGCGGGACTGAAACTTCTTAAACTGGTTCGTTGATTCCATGTGCCAGTTCAGCCTGTCGGTAACTAGTCGTTGCATCAGTTTGCACAGCACAGAGGTCAACGCAGTCGGGCGATATGAGTTTCCCTCGTTGGCTGGATTGTTCGGCTTCAAGATCCGAACGACGATGGAGTTCTTCCAGAAAACCGGAAGTTTGCCCTGTTCCCATACCTCATTGATCCGTCCACTGCTCCCTTCAACCCTTCCTTTCATTTTTCCCCGCTACACACAGTCAGAGCCAGGCATACAGAATTATTTATTTCGACTGTTGTAATTAAGACCGTAACTATAACTCAACCTATGTAAAGACTTTACTGTACCTTCCTTATAATAAGGCAAATCACACGAACATAGTCTATCTAAAACACCTGCAGGTACATTCGTTGGCCTGTAGCGTAGGCCCATGAAGTTTATATGGAAGAGGAAACCATTCCGCGTGAGCAACGAATCGCTCTTGCATCTTAAACCGGTTTCAGGGCGGCGTCTTTTAAAGTGTCAGATATTAGCAACGTCGTTAATTTTCGTCCTTTGGCAGTTTACCACTCAATCCACCAATGGATGCATAGGTGTATAGACCTATAAATGCATCATGTATAGACCTATGCTTAATATTGTAAAAAATATTTGCACACCTTATTCATACATGGTCGACTCAGTATTTGCACGTGTGCTCATGGGGGCATCTATGTTATGCCTACCCTTTGGTCTGGAAACAGTAATCAAATAGCTGTTGATAGTCGACATATATGTATTTCTGTTTATCTTAGTAAGATGCGTATACAAAGTGGCCTAATGGACTAAATTAGGCCCAGCTTCTGCATTCTGTGTGTTAGCTGCAACGGTAAAGGGTCTATATGTACTGAAACATACATGTAAGACCTGCAAATTACCACTATGATAATCTATAAAGGCATACATACGTACATACTTACAAATGAATACTTACAAAACTTACACACATACATATATACATACATATATGCACAAATATATACATATATACATTTACATATATACATTTACATATATACATACATACATGCAAACAAACAAGCAATCATATATACATACTTATACTGTATATACACATCATAATGCAATAGGCCTACATTCAGCCTGATGTCCATTTTATGTTAACCTTAGCTGGTGTTCTTAAGCCTGACATTCACTGTGATATTAAAGCCTGCGTTCCGACGAAAACGGTTGTCTTTTCGCAGTTATTCAGCGAAAACACGCGGAATGCAAATACACGTCCTTGGGTAATCATCGCCTTTGTGAATTTTTTACAGCCATCAACCATCAGAAGATTGAGAGTTTGACGATCCACATTGCAATAGAGTCTATAAATTTTTGTATTCTGTATCCTGCAGAATACCATTCATATTGTTGCCTGCTGAGACCACACAAAGACATTGTAGACCTGTCGTGTGTTGTGTTGGTTCTTCGACCTTGTGTGTGTGTGTTTCTAACCGTATCGCTTCTATTATACATAGGCTATAATTCTAAAGCCTTTATGACGACCAAGAGGCGCCTGTGTGCACTGACCCAATGAAGATCGGCTCTCAAATGTCGATGTGTTCATAGATAACATTGAAACGGGGAGGGGGTCCGGGCAAAGGATAAAGCGCTGGAAGGCACCCATGTTGCCCTTTGCATGTATATAAGTATGTTTTATGCATGCACGTATGTTAACTCCACCACTGCCACGCTCGGGCGGTATCAGTCCCAAGGCTGGATAAAGAAGGAGGCGACGTTAACCATCGTCGTTAAGACAGCGTCGTTAGCGTCGTCAAACAGCAACCGCAAGCATGCGTATATATATGTATATATATGTGATTTTGTAATGTATGTAATGTAGTTATGTAACTGAATATTTATAGAAAACCTTCTCAATACCAGTCCTTGCTATAGCTCAAATGAAGCTAAAATCAGTTATAATAAGTTTACCTGTAAAAAAATGAAATAGTCACCATTTTTGGCATGCACCTAGAACCCATGGCAGGCATCGGAGTCCCACCCAGGATATATAAATACACAGTCGGCCATTTGTATAGATCCTTCTTAGAAGTTAAGAATCTGTGGAAGACGCTCATATATATATATATGGATGACTCGACACCTCCCGGCTTTGAGGTCATCACGACACCTAGGCTTGATGAGCATTTGATTGCATTTGGGACAATTCCAGCTGTAGCTTTCAACTGCTGAAACATAGGCTGATTTATTCATCCTCTGACTAACAAACAAAACGAGGAGACGCTTGTTGACTAGTCGAAAACTATAACATTTATAAAATCCAGAAATAGACGACTATTGACAATGGCCAAGATCGCTGACGGTTTCATAAGCGGAAGGAAACGTTTATGAACGTAATTTATTGACGGAACCGTGCATTGTATTGCGTCTTTACTCTTGCAGACTTAATGCAGTCAACCAGTCACACGTAAAAAACGCTGAGACCATTATTCCATTACATTGTAATGATAGCCTACATTACAGCTCTGAAATGAAACTTCGTCAGGCTATAATGATACCAATTTATGTTGAAATGACAACACGTTATCTTCCAATGACACCTCATTATCCTGTATTGAAACTTCACTGCCACGCAATTATACCTAATGATCTTCTAATTAATTATAATGGCCTACAATCATTGTAGAGTGACTTGCTGCCAGTTTGGCATTTTACGATTACAAGATAGTAGATTTTGCAGCAGACTACACTTACACATGCATACCAACGATTCCTCGCTCAGCTGACGGACATATGTCGTGCTAACACATGCATTGCTTACTTATTTATTTACTTACTTATTGCTTACTTCCTTACTTACTGTGATTGTAATCTGACATTTGTAAGGCGCCATTTCAAGGCTACACTCATCAGAGGTGCTCCCAACCCGAACCAATGAGACCACTGTCAAATAAAACGGACTTCAGGTGAATGCGAAACTGCGGAAGGGACAAACTGAGGAGCTGGAGTCGCAGTTTTCGGGAAAGGCGATTAGAGCTGATAGGCCAGATAGGCAAAGCTTCTACATTGAGCTGTAACAGTGCGCATACGAGGGACAGTCAGAAGTCCAAGGGATGCCGACCGGTGAGTGCTACGACCCGGAACCAAGGAGATTGAAATGCAGAAGTCCCTTACTGTTTGTTCTGCTCTAGACAATAAAAATCTGCGTTCTCTTCAGGAAATTTGTAATCATGTAGGCTTATGTACTTCCACAGAAGCCTGTAATTTACATTGTAACCCACCGAATGACATAGGTCGGAATTCCGAAATGTAGTGTCTCCTACGAGCAGTTACTAATGCCGATAGAATTCGCCACAATGATAAATGTTCCCTGTGACTCACAGCTGAACAACGATGAAGCATGTCCTAGTCATCCAACAAAAGAAATCGTGTATGGACTAGTTACTGGTTATGTCCCAATGACTCTGCTCTCTAGACTAATTCAAGGATCACTGAACATTGGAAGACCGCATAAGCCTCTCACTGTGTGCGCAGTCATGACAGCTATAGGATGTGCCATTTATTACCTGCTTGCCGGCCTATTGAGTTTCAAGTACCGCGGACAAAGCAATACATCGTCCTCTATGTAATGCAAAACGCGGTTATATGCCATTGAAAAATTCTACTGAGAAAGGTCACCGGTATCACTTTCTCGCTTTGATTCAAATCACACTCAAAATTTTTTCGTCTGAGCTCAATTCCTTACTCAGTTTGCTGTTCTGTGGCTTCGATCTATAAACAAAAATTCTATGCATCTCCTCTTTGCTATCTCTAAAATCTAATACTGTCGCGTTTTTTCTTGTATTTTTAAAGAAAGAGCGATATTGCTTGGCAAAAATTACATATGTGTCCGACAGAAACCCCGCTGATGTACTTTGGTGCCGGTAGGAGCAAGGGCGTCGGCACAGAGACGCCAGAGGTTATTGATTAATGTTTGACTGCAATCCCGCTGGCGTATTTGAGTATAGGTACGCGCTAGGACGTCGGAACAGCGGCGCCAGAGGGGAGGTACACAGCCACTCAAAAAATGGGGCCAGATGCATTTTTGGCTCCATTTTTGATCATAATGTAAAACAAATTTGGAGCCTAATTTTTCAGAAAGCTCTGCTAGTAGAACGAGAGGGAGAAAGAAATTTTATATAAAAAATATATCCGTATGTGTTTATAATTTCGTAGCCTTAAAAACGATCGTTTTCTTGTCTTTGACTAAACGATGTCTTCTTATTTGTGTGCCCCTTAAAGACTGGGTCACCTGCACTCAAAACTTCCACTCTCAAGACCGTGCTGACGTCTTTTGGTATACAAGATTACCATAAGCATTATCGCTACATCGAACACCGTCCTCGTTGGAATGCAAACGACATTGTGCTGGTGTAATATTGCATACTGACCTCGCCGACACCAAATTATTTGAATTTGAATTGCAGGAACTTCATCCAGACGCCAAGTTTATGGTTAGAGGTGCAACACGATACGATTTGAACCAAGGCGATCTAAGTAAGCAACAGGTTCTTATCAACTCCATCCAGTCTAGACGTGTTAGAATATTAGCATAACAAGTATTTTGCAAATAGAAACTACTTTCTGACGTCCAATTATTCTCATTTATTCTTTTATTTCGATATTTTTTAAAATTCTTTGTGCAAAGGAGACTGACTGATGGCAAATTTTCTTTGCAACTATTTTATTGTAGTGTTAAACAGTACTCCGTGGTTTTTGTATCACGTCGGGTGATTGAAAAACCTTGACTTCTGTATCTTAGTGTATTTGAAAACTTATATAGCGCTTCTTCCAAAACAAATTACTCAGAGGCTCTTCTAGCACGAGAACCTCGGGGAAATAAGAACGTCTTTGAACAACGAGCTGACTGAGCCTATCACAAACAGTGACCCTTACACGAAACGATAGCGGAAGTCCATTCCATAGAGAGACTTCTAGTGCCTTTCCTCTTTTCTTTAAGTCATCGATTCATCTGGCGTAATAAATTAATAAGTAACGGACAATCAATGTGCAGAAGTTTGAAAAATCTATAAAATTTAATCGTGCTTAGGGCACTCTGTCAGTCTCTTCGAATAATTTATTTTAGACAATTGCTGGTTTATTGCCGCAACCGCTTGTCTCGCAACCTCGCACAAACAGCTGTTTGAATGGTGCGTTCCACCCGACCAGGAGTTCGACGGAAACTATGCAGGTACACGTTTAAGCATACATGTTATCCTACTGATATGTCTTTCTCTCTGTATTCTTCACAGCCAAGGGTTGTATGATCTACTGAAAAAATGTTTAAGGTAGGCCGTGTTTGGTCAGTCATCTAGGTCTTTTCATATGGACATCGACCAATCATGATTATTCGATGTATATATGTCCACTTTCGGGTCCAGAATAATGACGGATTCACGTATGCCAGTATGGCTATATCCTACATTTTATTTAAGGGGAACCCATTGAGTTGCCTCATACTCAAAATGGTATGAATGAGGGTCAAAATACAGATTGTGTAAAGTAAAAACGGTAACAGTCAAACTGTATAAGGAAACAAAGGTGAAAACCTGGAAAACTAAAGAGAAAGGGTTGCCAAAAAGGATTTAAAGTAAAAAAATAACTTGAGAAATGGGCCTCAAGCAAAAACGGCAGCAACGCGAATCACATTAAGAAGGTCACAAGACATTCGTGACCAATTTCAAAACTCTCGATGTCTTATAAAAGTCCTAAAATATTTCCGAGGCTTGGGTTCTTAAATGTCACTGTCACTAAAAGCTTCATCTCACAGTGCCTAGTACAGTAATATCGCAAAATAGTGCGGATTGTCTACCCTCTGACTCCGACGCAGTTTCTACGATATATAACATTATAACCTCACTCTTGTTACACCCCTCTGCCTATACCCCAGAAAACCATGTCCTCTTCCCATGCAGCGCGGATTATAGGCCTAGTATACACCCTTACCCTTGTTAAACACCTGCTATTATACCTCTGTACCTCAGACCACCATGTCATCTGTCGCATACAGTGCTGTTTCTACAACATGAGTATTTGGTTGTTCTTTCAAAGGGGTCTTTCATTTCAACTTCTGGCAATTCGGCGCATGGGTGGAGATCGTCATTGACGATCGTCTGCCTTGTCGAGAGGTGAGAAAAGTAGGAGGACAGAAAGAAATCGAACTCGTCTACGCAAAAAACTGCCTTGAACCGAACGAGTTCTGGGTTCCACTGTTCGAAAAGGCCTACGCGAAGTACGACAATGACTTTAGAAATTAGCTTAAATTTATGAACCACAATCAAAAACTTTTAAACAATGTTAAAAAATAGTTAGGCCTACATAGAGCAATCATGACAGTTTAGCTCTAATCCGCTAACTTCACACCGTAAGGTCTAATCTAATGCAATAAATCGGTATTTATAAATATATGAATATTTATAAATAAATCGGTATGCATTATTATATAAGGCTATTTAAATAACGCCTTTTCAGAAACCTACAAACGCAATAGGGTGCTGATGAAAGTTTAGGGCTGTTGATTAATCGCCGTTAAAGTGTGCGATTAACGCGCTAAAAATTTTGCGATTATAATTTTAACTCAGTGATTACTGCGTTAAGAACTTAGTCTTTCTTTCTTGCCACGAGTTCTTGTCGAACAAAATTAGCGCGTTAAAAATTCGTCTAGGAAAGATTCAATGCTTTCCAGAGTCGACATTCATGTTTGGTTATATTGTTTCCGGTTCTTTCGTGTGCCGTCCATTCTGTAATTTCGACTGTGATATTAAGTTCGGAAGTTACAAATTAGGTTTTAAGTGAAGAATGAAGTCATGGAAAATAGGAAAGAAAATACTGGACGCACAGTTTATGTTTAAAACAGGTGCTGTATGAGATATGAATGTATTGTCTTCAGACTGTACGGTGCCTATGAGAACATGAACTTCGGCTTTGCCAGCGATGCTCTGGTCGACTTCACTGGCGGAATCTCCGAATACATCGACATCACTCCAAGAAGATGGTCTCCTGGCAACCTGTTCGAGATGCTCAGTGCCATGATGAATATGTCTTCTCTCATCTGCACCCATATCAATGCAAAGGTATATATATAGGCCACTGCACAGTCGAGTTCTCGGCTTATGTTCGAATGACTTTCTGAATACATGATATATACAGTACTAGCTTCTGTATTGGCACTCTCGTGCAGTATACTCGCGGCATGGTATTCTGTTTAATAACTGTTCTCGTACACCTGACGCAAATATCAGATTCACTTAACTGCAGTAAGTAAAGTAAACAAATTATAGATAGAATACACTACACCGATATCGAAACTTTCCCTCGTTTAGGGATATTGGCGAGTCATTGGTAGGCCCCACCCATCCTTTAACCACCAAACCGTCCACCGATACATTTACAGGACTGAACATTGTTATGAGATTCGGGAAAGTGCCATTATGATCTTTATTTAGGCCTATTTATGATCTTACGTTATGCCTGCTATGATCTTTAGACCTTGATGTACATGTGAGTTTTTGTCATACGGTCAGACCTACATATTTGGGATAAATAATGTGCCCCTTCCACCCACACAAATCGTGAACCGATGTCATAATTGCAGGTAACAATGTGACCAGACAGGTGAGCCGAACTAGGACCAATAACACCTGTTATTACCTCTTCCACCTGTTAACACTATGCACTGAATTAAGATTCGTCTTTCTTCATGTGACTTTTCGCCTCATAGAAGTTTCTTTGAACTACGGTGATATTCATTTATCTTATTTATTTATTTGTTGCATTAATTTGGCAGGCTCGAACCCACAATCGTTGGATTACAGACCAAGTGTATTACCAAATAGACCACAGCGCCATACATATAAATCTATTATTACAGCAAAGGTGCCTGTTGCTTGCGTCACATACATAATTTGAGTATGATATAAAAGGGCTAAGAATTAGGGCTAATTGACTGTCTCAATATTTCAGGGAGCAATGCCCACGCGGTTGCGCAGTGGTCTATACACAGGACACGCCTACAGCATTACTAAAATCGTAACGGTAATTCAGTAAAGTTCCTAGTAATGTAACTCACAACTACCTCTGCAGGAATCTCTTTTCTTAACCTTCGAATGGGGGACACTGGGGCGGCTAAACAAATGGTTTCTAAGATAGAATTATAAGAAAGAAATAGATTGATTTATGTAATTCAATACACAATTATTCTTCATGTCTTTCTGTCACTAAGGCTATAGCAATTATTACTTAGTGTAACTTTCTACATTCTGTTAATGCGGTCGGCGTATAATTTTAATCTGATGAACGCTTTTAAGAGATGCATGCTGCGGAAATGGCCCATAACTGGCTTTAAACATATGGATAACTAATTAGCCTACATCTTTGATAATGATGATGATGATAATGATAATCATCATGATGATGATGCTCCTGATGCTGCTGCTGCTGAACTAGTACTGCTGCTGCTAATGCTGCTCCCACTTGTACCACCGCTTCTGCTACCATTATTTCTGCTGTTACTATTGCACAACTACTACCATTATTATTACTACTACTACTACTTCTACTGCCACTAATACTTCTACTACTATTACTGTTACAGTTGGAGGGAACTTCGCATAGGCTGCTGCGTATTAATAATCCGTGGGGTAAAAGAGAATGGAATGGCCGCTGGTCTGACGGGTTAGTACTCAAAAGTTACCCATCAATGTACCCAACAATGCCTCGATTACCTGGCTCAGTAGATAAATGAGTAAGCCTGCTATAGGCTTTTTATTTGCCGCTACTTGTATGAAACATTTGACATAGATTATCTTCTGCAAATCATTCACTTTTAATTCGTTCATTCAATAGTTCAATTATTTGCTCAGTCATTCAGCTGAATATCCAGATCTGCTTTTCAGGTCGAAAGAATGGTCAGCCATTCCGGATAAGATCAAGAAGGAGCTTGAGATGCAGCGCCGAGATGAAGGAGAATTCTGGTAAGTGTATTTATGAAGTGTAATTTCTTGGCCTGTTGCTCAGTGTAAATGTTGTAACTAATGAGCAGCGATTGTGACCAACGGTTCGAATGCTGTTGTTGTGTTTGCGCTTCAATCAAAATAACTTTCAATCCTAAGACCACGTCTCTGACGATTATTATTGAAAAGGGAAATGTAACATTGAGTGACTGCTTTAACTTGCGTTGCAATACGCAGTTCATTGCCTATATGTTCACATAAAAATAGACCTGTTTAAACATAAACCTAAAAGTACTGTACAAGGCTACGTTGACCTCGATGGCTTAATCAAAGCATAGGGTAGATTAATGATGAAAGTTCGCGGAACAAACCGAACGGTGAAAAGCTGCTTCAAAAAGAAATTCCCTCATTCAGAGTGGAATTTAAGACGAGATATTGCAGAATTGGGCAAAGAAATGTCATTCTAATTCATAAAATTGTTAGAATAGTGTATATTTGAAGGGTTGAGAATTTGGTTTAGGATGTCGTTTGAAGACTGGTTGGATAATTTCGAACGTCTTACAATCTGTCATCTCTATCCGGATGCTGTAACAGCTGAGATCTGTGCATCTTGTGTAAGCTGAACTCATTTTTGGCCTTGGTCCTTCATTGTTTGTATGTAATCTTACCTGCATTTTTAAGTCAGATTAACCAACAGGGTGATTTTAACAGCTGGATTAATGCGCATTTTGTATATAGGCAGTGCTTTATAAAAGCGAGTCTGGCAGAGTATGTATATACCTCTGTTCTTGGAGCGCTACATGGTAACACATTAGATTTGTATAGCTGCTTTTAGGGATTTGAATAATAGCGCAATTGGGTTAAATTTGATTCGTTTCTTAAGAGACCAATTTTATTTCCTTAACTTTCCTTTTACTTCCCCTCTCAGAGATGTTCCTATAAACTCTTTTCCATCTTCCTCTCATAGTTAAGATTCCTGGGTTTTCAGTCAAACGCTGGTAACATAAGTATTGTAACATATTGCATAATTTGTTACGATAGATTGAGCCTACTTCCCTTGTATGAGATCATCCCTATGCGTATTACGTCAGTTGAGAGCAGCAATTATTCTGTTCCAAATAAAGCCATGTTTCCTAAGGTTCCTTTGTCTTCAGATGTTTAATTGACCGCAAAGACTGCGCCTTTTGAAACTGTGCATAACAACAACGAGGGGCTCAGAGTGTTTCCATTATCGTGTAGTCGTGAATTGTCACGATTGGTCGATTTCAGGGAAAGCAAATGTGGGATCAGGAGACCTATCAGTCGGAATGGGTTCGAGGCGTCAATTCTGGTGGTGCCGGTGGCTATAGGCAAGATCGTGAGTTTCCTTATGACGGAAGAAACCAACATTTCTTAAAAATCAGTGTTATTTGCAAGCTTGTATTCATAGACCGTTCGAGTTTAGCCATTGGTTCCAGCTTTTCCTACTGGAAAAAACGGCTCGTTTCGGATTTCTCAGTTCATTTGTCAATCTATGCTTAGATTAGATTAGGTTAGGTTAGATCAGTCAAGCTTAGGTTAAGTTAGGTCAGGTCAGGTTAGATTAGGTTAAGTCATATAAGATTGGATTCGGCAGATCATGGAATTTTTGGCTTAACGCCATGAATCTGTAAAACTTGAAAACCTTTAAAACAATAAGCTTAAGATTTTTACTTCTTTCAAATTTTTAGAGTTAATTGTTAAACTTGTTTTTTTGGTTAAAACGCGCAATATTTTTTAATTTGTAATTTATATTGACTAACTTAGTTCATTAATCAAAATATTTTATTGCGAATATATTATGACACACAAACTCCACTAATTCTAGTATAAATTATTATTGCAAATTTTTTTATTTGGACGGTGTTTTATTACTGTTTTATTGATGCTTCTGCAAGGTATGTTCTGGAAAAATCCTCAGTATCCCATTGTCCTGAATCCATCGCACTTTGGAGCAGATGGTACAGGTCATGTGATCGTGTCTTTGATGCAGAGAAGAAAGAACAAAACCACTCTCGCTATTGGTTTTGGAGTCTGCCAGGTAAAAGGCCTAAGACCTCCCTCTCTACCAACCTTAAATTAAGTTATATATATTTATTTATTTTTAATGTACTTATTACGCGAGCAAGGTCAGTAAACCTGTATCTGATTTTATTTTATACAGAACACTTATATAGCGCCCCTTCAAGAAATCTACTCAGAAGCGCTCCCAAACTAACCTCGGCGAAAGAGAACAGTCTTAAGAGAAGAACAGAAGATAGAAGTAAAATCCCGGGGCAGAAGACGTACAGTAACAGGAAGTCCATTCCAGAGGGTTGGGCCAGCAACAGAGAAAGCACGACGCTGCATGGTCGAGGTGCGAGCGCGAGGCACTAGTAGATTACCACTAGCAGCGGAGCGAAGAGAAGCACGTCCCAAATTGGACCGGATAGGTAGGCAAAGCTCCTTCAAGTAAGAGGGTGCAATACCCAACAAGGAGTTCCAAACAAAGACGATGACCCTATAGTGGATGCGCTGACTCATAGGAAGCCAGTGCAATTCATCTCGCATAAAATCAGAGATATGACCAAACCTAGAGATGCCACCAATAAGCCGTGCAGCCTCCCGCAACACACGTTCCAGGCACAAAAGCCCTACATCAGGGAGTCCAACATATAAAGAAGAGCAGTAATCCAACCGATTAGTGACAAATGCATGAACCAGAGTCTTAGATGAGGTGACTGAGAGAGAACGTGAGACAACACGAAGTTGCCGTAGCTGGTAGTAGCAACTACGACAAAGACGATGTACCTGAGCCTTAAAAGAGAGCTGATCCGCGAGACAAATGCTTAAACTGGATATAAAGGTCGTCACACTGTGTGCTGTTATGAGGCTCGAACCCGCAATCGTTGGATTACATGCTAAGCGCGCTAACGAGTGGACTACATTGTCGCATACATTTCAACACAGAAACATCACTGATCGACGTGCTTGCTACTTCGCTACTAATCCGTCAGTACTGTGCATGTACCTAATGATATGAGCATTCAGGGTATTTTGGAGTGGCTCTAATACAGATTAAAAGACTCCGCTTGTATATTGCTTGAAACCTCTATCGTGTTATGTTATGTTGTTCAAATCAGGCGAAAATGACTATAATCCATTACTGTAGAAAACGTATATTACTCTATGTGTATCTTGATCAAAATTATTATTATACTCGGTTGAAAACATAATCTAGCCTGAAAGAATCTAATATTAGTAATTTATATTTTTATGCATGATTTTGTAGGGTATCCGGACGATCGCACATAGGACTTTCACACATAGGACTATCCCACATAGATTTTCGCTCATAGGTCTGTTGCTCATAGGATCACCGCACATAAACCATTCGCACATAGGATGTTTGCTCGTAAGACTATCGCTCATAAGACGTTAGCTAATAAATGAACGCTGGAGATACGTTCGCTTTGAAGTGAACTCAACAGATTTAAACACGGTACAGTATATAAAGGCATCGTAAGAAAGCCTAATAGAAAAGTCGTGAAAAATTTACAACCAGCCGTCAAACGCTACCGAATCCTTCGAGATCGCGTAATGAGGGCAGTAGCCACTTATGGGCAAACAGATATTCTAACCTACCTCCGTTCCATGGCGTACTTATCGTATAACTAGATATTTTCTAAACTTGTAACGGTGAACATTTATATCATTAAATACTACGTGCAGTTAATAAAAATATGAATATGAATAACAATAACAATAGCCAATATTAATTTTTTTCATAATCGGTGTTCTATGTTTTTTATGTTGGAAGCTTAATAAATTGGTTCAAATAGTACAAATATGAGTGATCGTCCTATTAGCAAAAGCCCTATGAGTGAAAGCCCTATGAGCGAATGTCTTATGTGCGATCGTCCTATGAGTCCCAGTCCTATGTGCGATCGTCCTATGAGTCACAGTCCTATGTGCGGAAAGCCTATGTGCTATAGTCCTAGAATCATTTTGTAGAATTGTGGAACATTGTCAGATAATGACATAACATTAATTATTTATGCAAGTGTAAGATTTGACCCTCATCCAAAATGCTTACTCAGTAAAGTCTTGGTCCTTAAGGACTTTTGTCTCCGAAAAATGTTGGAACTAGAGGTATATGTTCCTTGGTATTCGGCAGCATTAAACTAAAACACCTCTTTGAAGTCGCCTATTTGTTTTTCAAACTGCTGATATTGATAACCTGAGTGGGAAAAGCAACTTCCCCACCCTGATGGCTTAGAATAACTCCACAATGAGAGTTTGCCCCATGCATTTCACCACTGCCCATAGTTCTTGCCCACTCCGAACAACCTTAAATTGAAATCCATTACCAAGTACGTGAAAATGAACTGTAAGAAAATTAATAACAAAACTAAAATTTAAAATATAATATTACAAATATTACAAATGTTATACGAATGGTCTATGAAGCTGAAACCAGATGTGAAACTTCGTGAGCTTGGAGAGGTTTACGACCCAAGTGAAACGATATCGACAAAGGTTGAGAACTGCAAGCCGCTGCGAGAGATCTGTGTTCACTATCAACTGAAACCAGGGAACTACATCGTCATTCCGTGCACGCAGTTCTCCAACACTGACCGAGAGTTTATGCTCAGAATCTTCACAGAAATTCAACGATAACAGTCAGTATAACTCAGTCTGTTTTCATAAAAATCCTCAAAGCCCTGTAACTTCAACAATATAATCTAAAACTACTGATCATTACCCAATTGCCTCTGCGCCTTGACCACATTAGCGTTAAGTGTGAAAACTACATTAAGATTAAAAGTAATGGTAATATAGTAACTATTGATAAAATTGTTATGAAATACAATAGCATTTTACAAATCACTTCCATTCGAGTATCGTTATTGCAAACGAAACTAGCAGAATGTTGGCCTCAAGGTATGTGCAGTTGTAATATGAAATATCGCATGAATTGCTTGTCTCCGCTACCCTAAAAATTTTTTGAATAAAGCATTTGTTAAATTTTTAAACTCAGTGTTGCTGACTAGTAAACTTACTGTTATTTCACCTTTAAGATTTCATGTTATTACACTATAATAATAAGTTATAGCATACTAGCAGTATATTCCTAACTGTATGTTCAAGAGAAGCTTTCAAAGACACTGAGACTTTCGTCTCTGAATAAAATAGTCTAAAGAAGACCAGCATAAATGTTTTTTTCATGTATTTCTTCTCAGTCTCTCAAAACACATTTTTCACATGAATGTATTTGAATCTGGTAGATGTGAAGTTGTTCCAACACCACGCGAGAAGAGTAACTGCCACAGAAATTTATAATACATGTAAGACATTGTCGCGAGCTCGTCGCAAAGTTAGCGTTAGGAAGAAGAAAAAAGCCAACACAACTTTTTACGCGTTTCTTCTCTTCTCAATGTGTAATCTCACACTGCCATAACCCTAGTCTAGTCTGTCATCCTGCCCCGTGGATATCAAATTTAATAAGTAAGTGGGACCTGCCCACCCCTTGGTCCTGACAGACATCACGATAATTAGCATCATCGAATTCTTTTGTATACTTCTGCATTATTACTGTTATTATTTTTAAAACGTTCTTTGAACATTTGTATCTACAGTATACCTAATGCTGTAAACTTTAAGTAAGTAGCAAGGAATTGTATATACCCAAGGAAGTTAGATGAATAAAATACTAAAGTGTAATACATATAACCTCGTTTACTGTAGCCTATCTTGTATGCATTTCCTTCATACCTCTCCAACCAAATCCTCATGCTAGTGATATTTTCTTATATTTAAATAGCGTCATTATGTACTGTTGGAAGCATTCCATGGAGGCGTTAAGCAAATGTTTGTTAACGACTTGCTCATGGTCCATTACATAGTGACCATCTCAATGAAGATTTGAGGCTGCACGTTTCACGTTGCAAGGCGAATGCTCAAACAATTGCAGTCAGCCGCGATGCATGTCAGCCTATATTACACATTAGCTCAAATAGTAGCTCTCTTGCTATTATCATTAGTGGGTAAAATATTCATGCTTTTAAGTCATGCATTGGTTGCATGCAGCTGTCTGTATATGTACATAGCTGCCATTTTAAGACTTAGGAACCCTCGCGTTTGTTCTGCTATCATTTAAAAGTGCTTTTGCTGTCGTTATTTACAGTGGTGTTCTGAAGAAACTTGACGAACTTTGATTGATTTCTGATTATTTTGACATCGATTAAACATCTGCCTTTCCAAACAATATTTGTTCTGCTAAATGCTTTAACACTGTTGCTTTTGAGCTTTCTTTCAGTATTTCTCCAATTTCTACTTTGCTATCGAACGTTGGAGTAATGATATTGTCACTTAGACGTCTCTAAAGTGTTTCTCGTAAGGACCAGTTTTAAAACTTTCCATAATATTTGACCAGAATTTGCGTGTGATAAATAGGGCACGCTGTCCGGATAAAATGGAACTTCTATGCAAGTTTCAATATCATGGACTAATATTTACAAATTTTGAGAGGAAACAGTAGTTTTATTGCTTCTTATTTACTCTAAAGAGTTTTGTAATTATGAAATGCATCAAATTGAGACCCCAAAAGAATTTCGAGGAATTAAATTGTTTAGTTTTTTGTCGTTAGACTCGATAAAGCAGTGGTTTTCAGAGGGAGCGTTCCGAACTTTACTGGTGAACACCAGTGGAATATTCCTTATTTCTGGGATAAGCATGTTCAAAATGGAAAGTATAATTTTGAAAACATTCTGCAACTCGTCTATGGGTAATTTATTTGTTAGACCCAGGTATTGATGCAATCCGTGCTAAATGTCACATTCTGATGAAACATTTAAAGCTTAGTTAAAGCAAATCACGGTTTTGACGAAAAAGAATTTGTTTCCAATCAGACATTGATAAAAACTGGTATTTTGACCTGAGTTTTAGTTTTCGTTTAATATGACTAACATGTGCGCGGTCTGCATTACTGGAAGTAGTTCGTAGCATGCTTAAAAATCGATGTTAGTGTTCTAAACAGGATTATAGTGTTCTGAAATTAACTGTTAGTGTTTCTAATGAACGTTTTGCTTAATACAGAGTTCAATGCGTGCAAAAGTCGATTGTTCTCAAGTATTCATTAAAAGAATTTTTCTTCAACCTGTTCTTCGTTTTGATGAAACAGATTTATTAGTCGTGTCTTAGAATTTCTTCTACATCTTTAGCGTATTATGCACTTGTATATATGTATGCATGTATGGTTGTCTGCATGCATGCATGTATATGTGTGAATGTATATGTATGTTTGTATGCATGAGCGTAAGCCAATCAGAAGCTGGTTGTCAGTTAAACTGTTTGCAAAGCTGCTGCTTCTTAAAGAAAATTAAGTAAAGGTTCAGACAGTGTAACACAAAATAAAAATGTGTGAAGAAACCACGTGTTTCCTGTTTAAATTTCGTGATCCCAATAATGTAAGTAATTTGTAAATTAGTATTCAGAAATAACGTGATTTGTATTTCTGAGTGAAATTCTAAAGTAATTTTTGCATAATTTGCCCATCCCTGCTTGCTTTCCACTGTCCAACGATCAAATATTCCACTTGGCCAGCCTAAGTTCACATTGATAGATATTGCCCGAAGAGATTTTACTGGAATGACCGCTGGGGTATGATGTGCAGAAAAGAACGAACTCAGAAATCTGCCGCCACAGGTTTTGTCTGAATAGTGTCTTGCATGCGTTACGTGATACTTCTAGAATGGCATTAATTGCGTCATTTTGCGTAAAAACTAATTTCGAAATATAAACTCATTAGATGTACAAATAAGAAAGATGGGCCAATCAACTTAATGAATTTTGCTGAATATGACAATTTTTACTGGTTAGCTCCTCACCTGTCAAATCCGTGAGATTATACAATAGCAATTTTTAGGTAAGATATTCTAGACTTCGATTTTCTACTTCTTTCTGGTTTTCTATAATCACTATAAAAATAAGATATTTCATAACTGAAATGTGTCTAGAATCAGTGCGATTATACAATGGTAGTGTTAGGTAAGATATCATTGACCTCATTTCCTGTATACTTCTTGTCGTTTGTCTAATAAGCTCTCGTCCCCTATAAATCAGATGTTATATAACAAATATGCCGCGGTTATTGCCAAAGAAAATGGGGATTGTAGAAATGTCAGACATTTTGTAGCCAGCCTATCAAGCTTGTATTGTTCTAGTAGACCAACACAAAATTACGACCGCTTATATTATATAATTACGTAGACCTAGGAAGCACCAGATACAATTAAGCTTACTAGAAAATGATGTTTCCGCATTTGACTATAGAAAGAATATAATATAAATTCACGTTAAAATATCTTGAAATTACTGAAAATAGAACTTTATAAAGCTTTCAGTCAAAAGAAACTTAGCAAAAATATAACAATGATTTCCTGCTAAACGCAATTACTTGCATCCGGGTTAGAATACTACTTATACGGGGAAACTTCACTATGAAATGGAGATGTGTCAACTGCCATTTAACTGCATTGCAAACAATTATCGCAAATGTTGGAGAAGTATGTTGCAAACGTAGGCCTACACTTATGTGGATACAAAAAATTACTAAAATTAGGCTCATTGGGTAAAAAGATAACCAGAATATAATAAGCTTACAAGGCTGAATGCGTGGTGCAGCTACAGGCTGCTTTAACTGTACACAGATAGGCAAAAGTCTGTATTTGAATATATTCATAGGACAAATACCAGATAATCACTGTCCTAACAAACGGGGAAGTGCCTATCGATTAACTTTTGCTGCTGATGAAGTTTAACATCAATTAGAGGGTTCCTCTGTTTAGTTCCTCTTTAAGCCGCGCCATAAAAATTTAATATTACATTTCCAATTCTATAGCGCATAATGTCGAAAAAATATTTTAGCAAAAGTGGTGATTCAAAAAGAAGTTGACTAATTGGTTGACTTAAAAGAGATATTCATTTATTGTCACGACTTCCAGGAAGGTTTATTGTTTCGTTGTTGAATGGGGCTGCGCGAGTGCTTTCGTATTGCCTTAAAGCCGTATAGTTGCCTTCAAACGCAGTTCCTCCAGTTGTGTTACCTTCTGGAGACGTGGCTGAAACGATCTCAGGATCTAGCACTTCATAAGCAAGACCTGTATGAGACATCCTTTTGACTGGATTGCTAGGATTTTCGATGTCTTCCGAGGGTTGATTGAGTACAGCAATGTGTTCAATAAGTTCTACCACAAAAACAACAGCAAAAGAGAGCCTGTTTCATTCATTCCAAAGCAGTAGGCATTCACTCTTCTTAATGTATATTCATAAAGCGCCATCAGAAACTTGGCTGTCTAAACGATGTAGAGATGCTACTTAAGATGGTCTGATAATGATATTTGAACTGTCTCTACTGGTAAAGCTTAGGTTTTGACTTGAATTTTGTTGCAAGCAGAGGGTCCAAACCGGGTGGCTCAAAACTGGAAACAAAGCTCGCTGATGTACTGTGGGGTTGCATCGATCATGGGGCTTGCCAACGAAAAGTATCTGTCCCTGACTGGAACTCAGTGCAGTCTGTCCCGCAGACGCTATATTGAATGCCCATATTTACACTGGCTGACGTATACGCGAATGCAATAGGTATACTGACGTTAATGTTATGTCTCGAGTAAGCTTAAATTAGGCTACGCTAAAAAGTTGAATTATATATTGCATCAAACAATTGATGATTCGCCTGAAACATGAATCGCATAAAACGATTTGCAGACGGCAGGACACAGAAAGGCTTCTTTGAAATTCACATCTCTGAAATTGATTTTTAACAACTGATTCGCAAACTCGATCGTTCCCCACTTATCTCTCAAAACCACTTATCTATCAGTACTTGTATACCTCTTTCTGTCTTCCTACAAACGATGAAATGCAGTATGACGGTAACAACTGCGGAAATTGAGATGAATGAAATAACTGCCAATATCAGGAACATCAATAATGATGAGTCGGAATCTGTAATATAGAACAGCTGTATACAGTATGGTCCTACTTTTATATGTTCTGTATATATTCCGTTATTAGGAAGAAGTACGTATGGCTTCTTCGAGCTAGGAATATCTGCCTTTCGCAGAGTTCTCAAGATGGAACGATTTCTTAACTACTGTTAAGCAATCACTAATCCTTTCGGCACACCTAAATCAAATGCATAGTGTCGACCTTTAACCTGACTAGATGATTCTTTTGAATTTAGATTATTTACCTCCCACGAAGCTTATTGTTGATGTCCAGTTGTATGAGTAATTCGGTACGTTTTTGGCTGTAGTCGCGGAAGGCTTCTGAGATATATCGAATCGAGTTGTACAAATATATCTGGCTGAAATAGAAACGCCTTTGGCAGGAATAGTCAGAACCGAAATCAGAGTATCCTCTAGAAATGTGTTGTTGACTCCTGTGGAAATGGTTTCCTGTGATCTTTCTTTTTTCCACTCCATCACGGGAGACCAGTTTCCGGAAAATCTTAGACTACACATGAGTTCTGCCATATGGGTCTCATGTAACGAGTCATTAGTGTCTTTGGCTCCTATGTTAATGGAGCATTTGGGGTCAGATGCTGAAATATTTTTATGGTTTTAAATGGAAAAAAAACAAAAATCGAACCACATGAGTCCAACAATAAATATTCTTAACAGAAATTATGTCAATTGTGGATTATCGACACTGAAGTTGTTCGTTTTGTTTCACTGGACTTTTATTATGATTTAATTGTTAGCGCAATAACAATCTATAACAATCAAAAGCGAATATGAAACTTTTACATGTACATAGCATCATGCATTTGGAATCTCAGGTTCTGAGTGACCGTGGTTCAAAGAAATAGGAACTATGGTAAAAGGTGGTAGGATCTTTGAGGTAGATTAGCCTGTTGGACTTACCTTAAACTGTAAGATGTTCGCCGATGTAAAAAATACGCTAAGCAATGCCATTTAAGCAAACATGTTATATCCTGGCTAATCACAAAGTTGGCGGCTTTCGGAGAATTTCTGGTTATCTTCTACATGTTATTCACTTATTTTCAGCATTTCAGGCTTAAATCCTTATGTTAATGTTATGAAGAGGGACATAGCTTGCGACTATCGTCGTTAAATCTAGTTACGATTTTCTTGGAGCTTTGAAAAAGTTTAAATGATTTAAATTGGTGGTATCATTCCTGTTAGATAAACGTCAACAGTATTCCGTAAGCATTAAGTTTTGACCGATATGAATTTCGTGTTTAGCTTATATTCGTCACTTCAATTCAAAAGGGTTTCCTGCATGATAAAATGCGCGTCAGCATTAATTAATGCTGATGTCAGCCCTGCTACTCCCACGGCTCTGCCAGCCAATCACACCAATCCACCACGTGTTCGGTTTGTGCCAACCAGCACGTGAGCAGCGTGTCCAAAAATAAATCAAGAAGCCGATGACTCATGAAAATGTCTTACACAAAAGCTCGCTTAAAACTCGCTGTATGAAGTTCATAATATGAATAATACCATTACCTAGAACGACGAGTTCAGCGGTACCAGTGTTGTCGTCTTGATAACCAAAATGTCCTTCCTGACAGACATATTGTGTTCCAGCTGACATGGCTGACTTAATTATAAGATCATATTGTCCTGGGAGAGAATTGTTTAGGTATAAGATATCGGACCAGTTTGGTGAGATCCTATCTCCAGATAAAATTTTGCTCGGTAGGCTTTTACTTACTGGCGCTTTCCAGACAATCGTTTTGTTTGTATCGTTCGTTTGACATTTCATAACAACTGTCGTTCCTTCAATTACGGCTGTATTTTCCGGTACCGTCGTCAGGAATCCGCAGGTTCCTGTTTAAAATGCCAACTTTGCGATAAGTTTTTCCACTGTTGTGCTTGATAATTTAAACATTTAAATACATGTAATATCATGCAGCAGTAAAATGTATTGATGTACTTTGCATAACTATGTGCCTTGAAAATGCATACAGTGATGGGCTATATAATTATGAAGTTTCACTGGTCAAGACTACAATCGCAGAAACAATAGCTACATCATCTACGCAACGAAATAAAAACTCAACTCCAATCCACACAAGTGAAGGTCTACGGCATGTCACTCTGACCTAAAATCTACGACATATTTACTAAAATATTTAGCGTTATAAATCAGAAACTTAAATTCTAATAAATTAGTGTGGATTCTTATAATCGACCAACTTACCCGATAATAATCCGGCCGCGAATAGTATTGTCCACCATGAATGCATTATGAATGGTGATTCCGATCATGCCTTGTAAGGCATAGACATATTGCATGTATCTGGAAAATGAAATGAATCTTGTTTCCTTTTCGTTTAAGGTTATATTGACTTGGCCTACTCCAACTGACCCTGTGTCACATGTACACCGCAGCAGCGGTAACCAATATAACTTTACAGCGATTGTACTACAGTTATTCTCGGTTAATTGTCACACAATAATAATAATGATAATAATATTAATAACGAAATAGTAATAGTAATATAAATAAATTATATTTCAGATCAAATGCACGTTGTATTGCACCTATAAAGGCCACGAAATAGACATACGTAGTGCCAATAGACTCATTAGCCATTATACAGAGTTCAAACTCGCGACAGATAGATGAAAAACGCACACATACATACATACATACATACATGCATGCATGCATACATACACATATCCATACATACATACTTACATACACATGCACACACAAACATAGAGACACACATGCGCGCAAGCATACATAGATACATGCATGCATACTGTCTGTAATGCTAGATTCCTTTATATTGTCTGTCACCACTTTATTGCTAGAACTGAAGCTTCACCACGTAAGAATTGACTCTAGAAATACAGCTTTGCAGGTCTAGGATCCTTCTACACTTCCCAGTTCGTTTGATTGCATGGTGGCATTCACAAATTTGGTCATATCTCAACACTCGTGCTAGAAAAACTTAACTGGCTTCCAATTCTAGAGCGCATTCTGCTTAAGATTTTCATCCTCGTGCGGAACTGCCTTGTAAGTTGCGCCCCGACTTAACTTACGGAAACTGTGTCCCAATTTCTACCGTCTTTGACCGCAGAATATTGCACTCAGCGGTCGAGGGAGACCTGGTCGTCCCTCGGGCTCGAATGCTACTACACAGCGTCGTTGGCCCCGCCTCATAGAACAACATGCCTGGTGATCTTCAGAGAGAATTCTTCTTTCTCCCTCGCTCTCTCTCTCTCACTCGCTCTCTCACTCTCTAGCTCTGTCTATGTCTTTCTCTGTCTATCTCTGTCTCTGTCTCTCTGTCTCTGTGTCTCTCTCCCTCTCTTTTCCCCAAGCGCTTGAAGACTTGAAGACCGCGTTATTCCCTACTACCTCGGGGGGCATCGGGCAGGGAGTGCCTCTGATGAGTCTATCTTGAAGTGGCGCTATATTCTAAATTACAATTACATTTACAAATATATATTTAAAAGTGTAGCCTTAAGTACCATGTAACCCAACATTTCAAAACCTACTGTAAAGTTTGGCGCACCGTTCCAGTTTAAGAAAGTTCCTGCATAAGGATGAACATTTAAACAATTTATAAAACGAGGACAGATCTGAGAATGCTTCTTTATATTCCAAAACAGCAGCAAAGAAGTGCTACAATTTAAAAATACTCCTTCACTCACAACTGCTAAGCGTCATCGATTGATAGTAGATAGGCCTCGGTTCCATTCAGCAAGACCCGTCACCGCACTTCCCACAATGGTATAGTGTGGCTGTCTCATTGCATGTCCGAAATAACGTAGCTTACGAGATTTAATATGGTTCAGCAGTTCATTTTATGTTCCTGCAGTTTGTAGACTTACGCAGTAGTCATCATTTTCGTCCATGAAATTTGTAGCAAATTTCTGACGCAGTTGTTCTCAAAAGCCTGGATGCGTCTGCATGCATGCATGTGTATACGTGTGTAAGTATGTGTATGTCTGTATGCATGAGCGTAAGCCTAACAGAAGATGGTTGTCAGTTAAACTGTTCGTAATCAATATCGTTATCAATAACATAAGTAATTTGTAAATTAGTTTTTTGAAATTACAAAATTTGTATTTCTGAGCGAAATTCGAAAATAATTTGAAATTGGTAACTAAAGTTACATTTCTCGAAGTAGTTTGTAATTCGTAATTCAGTTACATTTTTCTTCGTAATATAACAATTCCTGCTTGTTGTCCACTAACCAACGATCAGACGTTCCACTTGGCCAGCCTATGACCACATCGATCGTACAGCAGTTGGTAGACAGTGTCCGAACAGATTTTAGTGGACTGAACGCTGGGGTCAAATGTAGAGAATAGGATGAACAGCCCTCTCAGAAACCTGCTACCACAGTGAATAGTGTCTTGCATACGTTATGTTGAACTACTAGAATGCCATTAGGGTAGTTGCGTCATTTTGCGTAAAAACAAATTTCGAAATATAAGCTAATTAAATGTACAAATAAGAAAAATGGGTCAATCACCTGATATAACAGTATTAACTGGTTAGCTTCTCACCAGTAAAATAGGTGCTATTACACAATATCTGTTTTAGGTAAGATTTTCTAGACTTCGCTTTTCTGCTTCTTGCTGGTTGTCTATAATCACTATAGAATAAGATGTTTCATATCAGAAATGTGTAAAGAATCCGTGCGATTTTACAATAGCAGGTTTAGGTACGATATCATTTACTTCATTTCCCACTTCTTGTTGGTTGTCTAATACGCTATAGTCCCCTATAAATCAGATGTTTTATAACACAAATGTCGCGGTTATTGCCAAAGGAAATGGTGATTGTACAAATGTCACGAACAATTTGTAGCCATTCTATCAACAGTGTATTGTCATAGCAGACTAAAACAAAATTATGACCGTTTATGTTATATAATTAAGTATAGCTTATCTATTAGGAAGCACCAGATACAGTTATTTTAAAATGATACATCTGCATATGACTATAATACAAATTCAGATTAAAATATCTTAGAATTACGGAAACTAGAATTTTATAAAGCTTTCAGTTAAAAGAAGCTTAGCAATAATATCGCTATACTGCCTGCTAAGCGCAATTACATGCATCCGGATTTGAATATTTATTTATTATTTATTATTTATTATTACACGATAATATATACACGAGGCAGACTTCACTACTAAAAGGAGGTGCAACAGCTGCCATTTTACTGCGTTGCGCACACAATTCCCACAAATGGAGAAGTATTTTGTAGATTTAGGCCTGCATTTACATGAACATGAAAAAATTACCAAAATTAAGCTCACTAGGTCACAAGATAACCGTAATATATCAGAATGCGTAATACGTTGTTGAAAATTATAGAGTAGTAGGCCTATGGCTATTTCGTTTTCCCAAAGTTTAGCTGGAGACTTGTTTTATTTATCTGCGTTATTTCTGTAATATTATATCATAATTATGTTGCTAGTAGCTCCACTTAGCTGATCAGAACGTTAACATGCATCAACAAGATCCTCAATAAGTTCAGTTGACTTTTATCACTTGTCGTTTGAATTGGATGCATCTACAGACCGAAACGAACATGAACAATTGATGCTTTAACTGTAAAACAAATAGATAAAAGCCTGTACTAAAACAAATTCACAGGGCCATCATTGAATACCAGATAATTACTGATCATCTAAGCAGTGGTTGCTTATTGAAGAATTTTTATTAATGAACTTTAAGATCATTTAGATAACCATAGGCAGCGCCTCCGCTATATAAATTTACAATTTCATTTCCAATTATTATCAACGCAGAATATTTCGAAAATGTTTCAACAAAAGTGCTAAAAGTCTAAAAGTAGGTGGTCGGCTTGAATGAGATGTTTATATAACGTCACGACTTCCAGAAAGGTTTATTGTTTCGTAGTTGAATGGGGTTGCATGAGTGTTTTCATACTGCAATAATGCAGTATATTGGCCGTCCAAAGCTGTTCCTCCAGTTGTATGAACCTCTGGAAACGGGTCTGAAACAACTTGAAGATCTACCTCTTTATATGCAGGACCTGTAAGAGACATCCTTTTGGCTGGATTGATAGGATTTGCGGTGTCTTCCGAGGGCTGATTGTGTACAGGAATGTCTTCAATAAGTTCTGCCACAAAAATAACAAACAAGAGCCTGTTTCAATTATCTCAAAGCAGTAGACGTTCATACTTGTTAATGTATATTCATATAGCGCCATCAGAAACATGGGTGTCTAAACGATGCAAAGAGATGCGAATTAAGATGGTCTGATAATGATTCTTGAAATGTCTCTACTGGTAAAGCCTAAGTTTTGACTTGGATATTGTGGCAAGAATTTGGTCCAACTCGGGTGGCTCAAAACGGGAAAGAAAGCTCGCTGATGTACTGTGAGGTTGCAACGATCATGAAGGCTTGCCAAGGAAAAGGATCGCGAATGTAATTCTGTCCCCAAAACGCAAAAAGGAACTAAAAAAAGAACATTTATAAGTTGATGCATCAGTGTTCACTGCTAATGGACATAAGCTTGTACTTGAATATTTTCACAGGCTGCTCATTGAATACCAGATAATCACTGATCATTTGAGATCTGTCTGCTAATCGATGAACAATGAAATAATAAAAATTAAAAAATAATAATGAAATAAAAATAGTGAAATAATAATAATGAAAAAATAGTAATGAAATAATAATAATGAAACTTATGGCTCCCAGACGACTTATTGCCCAATGTAAACTGGCTGATATATACGTGTATGCAATGGGCATACAGACGTTAAGGTTATGTCTCACGTAAGCTTAAATTAGGCTATGCTAAAAAGTTGCATTATATGTGTCTGTTTGTATCGTAACATCGATCATTCACCTTAAATGTGAAGCTCAGAAAGCAGTTTGCGGACGGCAGGCCAAAGAAAAACGGCTTTGAAATTCACAAATTCGCAAACTCAATCGTTCCCTATTCATCTGTCAAACCACTTATCTATCACTTAAAGCATACCTCTTTCTCTCTTCCCACAAGCGATAAAGCGGAGGATGAAGGTAACATTTGCTGAAATTGAGATGAGTAACAGAACTGCCAATATCAGAATCGCCAATGATGATACGTCGAAAGCTACAATACAGCAGAGCTGTATACAGTTATGAATTATTTAGCACTGTGATGTTTATTCCCTTGTGATTGCACTCTCTATATCCAGGGATGAACTGTACCTGATGATGCTAATGATGAGGGGCAATGACAAATAAGTATTATCAATTTTGTATTCTGCAATGTATCGTGACGTTTGAGTTACGTAGCTTCAGTCTAAAATATATCATCAAAAGACTGCTTGTTAATGGTATGGTACTGATGTTATGGTTATTTTCTGTAAAAGACTAGACTTTCAACATATAGCCAAATGCTATACACAATCGGCCACAAGTGCCAACTGCCGTTAACTAATGAGACTGAAATTTGGCAAACTCATGAAGGAACCTACTTACTTTATGCAAGAGTCGAACGATACAATATTGTTTCAGCGCCAAGACTTTGAGCAGTCTCATTGTGATTTGTTTACTGACGATGTTATGTGTTGTTGGTAAGTGTAGGTGTAGACGGTGTTGAAAATATGTCAATTTTATTATGCAATCCACAATGATGGTGGCGGTGGCGGTATGACGATGGTGGCGATGCTGAGTTATAATATTTAAGCACCAATTGTGGATAGTTCTCAGTGACGGTAGCTGGATTGTCTATAATTATGGAAGTCTTTATCAAGTGACCTCAGATTTCTATACCTGACATTAGTTAATTGCACTGTATGTATACCGATAAAACCAGATACAGCAAAACAAATACAATCACCCAGGTCTAGTTTTAGTTTTCAGTTTTACTTTTTCACTTTTTCAGTTTTACATTTTGACGTATAAATTAATGGATTTGTCAATTTTTTGGATGACTAATAAAGCTTCTGTTATGTCACTTTTGTGTTTCGGTTATTAAGCGTTTATCATGTTAATTTATCATGTCTACTTATGTGCTCGTGCAGATAAGGGGTTAAAGCTGCGTTTTGAAAATTTATCCGCAATCCAGAATATAGTTTTGTTAGAGGTGTGGTCATATGATTGTCTATTTGGCCTAAATGCAAATGAAATTACTACGAGCACAGTGGCTCTGGTTAATGGAAAAAATGGTGGGATGCAATCCATTCATTTGATACCAATTTCACCTGGAGCGCAGCTAAACGAGCTGCTAAATACGGACACTATCCACTATCTCTGTCACGCAGCTTTGTTCCAATTACATCTAAGCCATTGGGATCAATCAGGCCTTGAGATAGGCCTTGAGTTTGTTTCTGAATTGGGTCGACGATTAACTGCAGTTTTTGGTGATCCGCATGAAAAAACACAGCTTTTTGTGTTATTTTTTTTTTGTTTCTGATGGATTATATATACCTCTCGTAAAACACCTGAAGAACTCTTGGTTCTTAGTACAGAAGCAAATAGTGATAGGAACATTAGGAAAATATATGCACAAACTGTGTTCTACTGTTGAGTTTTATTAGCCCATTCTAAGCAATTCTTCATAATTTTACTTTGATCCCTTGAAAACTGTAGACTCGAAGAAAAAAAACACCGATTTGGTCATCAGAAATTAGGCCAGTGATTAGTACAATATTACTCTGAACGGTGAGTGCACGGAGTCTTTATGCTCTCTAAGACAGGTAGACAGACGGCTATGGTGGATGTAGTGCACAGTTCTGGACAAGCGTCAAGTCAGTGCTTCTATGCTCATTCTTTTCCCTGCAGAAGTAACTACTGTCCCTTTAGCGCACTTGTCTATATTAAAGGGTCAACATCCCGTAACTTCTGAGCTTTGCTTTAAGTTCGGTTAATGGATTTAATGTAATATTTTATAATGCAATATTGTTTTATGTTTACGTTTGACAGCGGCTTCGAGAACTTGCTGATTTCAATGTCAGAGTTGTTTAGTACAATTTTAGGCTGCAATTATTCTCGACGCAGTTCCATTGTCAGTCCATGCAAACCCTATGCGCATTTCTTTCTTCGAAGTTGTCTAAAGCTGAATGCCTTAATTAATATTACACCCGCGCTGTCTCAAATGGAAAGTATTCATGACATCAGGGAACCAATTGTCCCTAGACAAAATAAAAGCAGTAGACAAAATAAATAGACAAATCTGATCTGCCGCTATTCAGATTGAAATTTGGTGGACGCAACTTCTCTTGTGCTGCTTTAAACTCTCACCAAGAAAATGCGGATGTAATCATACAAACATATATGTATAGTTATAAGTTATAAAAATGTAGTTATATTAAATATAGTCCAAATCAGCTTACGTGGTGATGATGTCATAGTGTTAGAATATGAATAAGTAGTTACAGGAATTTTTTTTGTAGTACTACAATGTGAATATGTAGTTGCAGGAATTTCTACAAAACATAAATGTTGAATGTTACTTTTAAAGTTACGAAATTTGAATACCCAAATGTTCAGTTCGAAGATCCTCTAAGTCCATATTATAAAGATCTAAAGAACACTAATATACACATTCAAACTTAAAATGAAGTTTAACAATGATGATAAAATTTAATTCAAATAAAAATAAACTTATTGCGTGATCATGTAAGATCAGAATTTAAAGAAAAATAAATCACTTTAAGTTTCTTTGCATAATTTTTTATATTAAACGAAAGTGAACCCTTCTATGTAAGGTATAACCTCTAAAAGAGGCAATAATGGTGATCTTCTTCTTCTGTATGGTTCTCTGCCCTCAGGTATGCAGGTTCAAACGTCCGATGACGCCACTCCTCTCGGTGGTGAGCTTCTTCTTTCAATCTGCATTGTCCGTCTGTCATCATAAAAATCCAGCAGCATCTGTCTGGGTCTTCCTCTTGTCCACTTCCCCTCCATTCTGCCCTCAGTTACGGTTCTCAAGAGTGAGTCCCCTCTCAGTATGTGACCAATCCATTTTCGTTGTCGACTCTTTATTGTAGCTATAATAGATCTTTCTTCCTCAACTCTTTTCAGCACCTCCTCATTTGTTATGTGCTCCATCCAACTAACTTATTCCATCCTGCGCCAAATCCACATTTCGAAGGCCATCAGTCTCTTGATGTCCTTCTTTCTTATGGTCCATGTTTCAGATCCATAGAGCACCATGTTCCATATCAGAGTTTCTTTAAGTTCTTGTTCATTTTTCCTTTGGAATAATGGTAATATAAATGATACTATTCAGGTTAAGTTTCATGCGCTTCTTCAAATTCAGCATTCAAGATATCGGTCTATCATCTGACTATTTAAGCCATTCACCTATTTTACGGTTTATGTTAGTAAACAAATTTGCTTTGCATATATTTAATCTTACACGCATTAGGACAACATAAAATTCTATGGACACCTATGTATAGAATTAATTTAGCATTGTATAAGAACTGAATGATGAATTACCGTTCGTGATGACTACAGTTGGTGAAGTCCAGTTGTAGGAATAACCTGGCACATTTTCTGCAGTAGTAGAGGAAGGCTTATTTGACTTATCAAATCTCGTCGTACATATGTACCTGGTTAAATTGTTAGTGATATTGGCAGAAACTGTCAGAGTTGAAATTACAATGTCATTTTGAGCTGTAGTGTAGACTCCTGCAGACATGGGTTCTTGGCACCCCTCTTGCCTACACTCCATTAAAGGAGCCCAGTTTCCGGAATATCTGACAATGCATTGCATTTCAAATGAAAGGTATGTCTGGTTCACTGTGACCTTCATGTCTTCAGTTTTCATGTTAACGCCGCAATTTGGATCACCGGCTGAAATATTGTAGATTCATTATTATTTTAGTGCACATAGAAAATCTCAGAATTTCTTATCTCTTAAATCATAGATCTCAGCTCGCGGTAATAACCAAACCTATCAACTGAAACATAATTAAAATATTGAACTAGTCCTGCTGTGGCTTGTCAATACTTGGATCCATAAACACTTCGTTCTTGATGAACTTTGACCCCACTTAGGCTTACGCAGGTTGTGAGGTACGAAAGGCGTAACATTAAGTGTCTAGATACATGCATGCATAAATACAAACACATATGCCTACTTAGATGCATAACTACATAAAATCAGCTCAGTGTTGTCTTTATCAGTCGGCAAACATCTGATAGCTAGGGTTCATGATTGATACCATGCAGTATATCGAACTTGAACAAATTAAGCAGCTAGTGTTATTTTTGGAAAGCCGGTTTCCACTGGCTGCAGTTCATCGACCCGAAAACTGCACAGTAAAACAGAACTCACTAGTGCGTACTGAGGCCGCTAAAACTACTGGTCCGAAGAGGAGAATCTTAGATTTGACTCTATCTTCTACAAGGACCCAGATTCCCGAAAATGCTCCGATGCAAGTGCGTGTTTAGCCAATTTGGCCACAATTTGAGCAGCGAAGTCGAGAACAGAGTTTCATCAGGCCTGTAAAGACACCATTGCAGTAGTTTAAGGGCCTCACGGAGAAAGAGTAGACCAAGGCCACTGCTGTGTCAAACAATACATTCGTCATTTGCTGTGTCAAACAATGCATTCGTCATTCGCAAAATGTCCATGATCTGACGTAGATGAGAGAAGAAGGATCTAAAGGAACAGTTAACTTGGACCGCTCATTGTTTAGCAGAACACCGAGGTCACTCGAGCCGTTTAACGACATACAGACCCGCACTTCAGTTACGATATCCAGTGCGTTTGATTCACAATCAAATGGGTCAGACTAATGATCATCTCCGAAGCATTGCAAAGACAGAAACACAATCCCAAAGGATATTTTCGAGTGGCGTGAGCAAGAAGTTATTGTCTGACGCAGCAAACTATGGTTTTTTTGTTGAGAAGAATTAGCAGCATCACAAGTTCTTAATGAGTTGGAAGCTTATTTTCTTGCCTTAAAATGTTCCGAATTTCATAACCGAAAAATGTCATAAGACATCGTTTCTAATCGATTTAAACTTTTAGTAAAACTATAAATTGTAACCATTCAAACCTTTAGTAAAACTATTAATTTCACAACTGCAAATGTGAAATTGATTTACTTCGAGTGGCACGAATAAGGTTCCTAATACTTAATTTGAGACTCTCGATAAAATTAATACATTTACCTAAAACGACTAGTTCAGCGCTACCATAGCTGTCGTTCAGATGGCCAAGAGGTCCTTCCTCACAGACATACTGCGTTCCAGCTGGCATTGTAGAATTAATGATAAGATCATATTGTCCTTGGCTAGAATTCTCTAGAGAACAGATTTCGGACCATTCTTGCGAGATCCTTCCTACAGAGAAAATCTTTTTTGGTAGGCTTTCACTTAGTGGCGCTTTCCAGAAAATCTTTTGGCTTGTATCGTTCGTTTGACATTTCATAACAACTGTCGTTCCTTCAATTACGGCTGCGTTTTCCGGTACCGTCGTCAGGAATCCACAAGTTCCTATTTGAAAACACACTTTACATATCATAACAAAACTTCACAAATAAAATCTAAATCTTTGAAATAATTTTTGTTTATGTACAGTAATTTTGGATCTCGCTGTTTATTGTCAGTGCCTTTATGTCTGACGTTAAGGCATTTTAGCTTGGAATTTTGAAAATAAAAACTGGTATTTTTAAATTCAACAAAATCTGCCTTAATTTGTCAGGAGACATGCAACGTCTTTCAACAGAATCCACCAAATGAAATGCAAATATGATTATATGGCCTTGGAGCTATATAATTTGACTTTTTCAAAGGTAAATGTAGGTCTAAATTTCTTGCTTATTTGTTAAAAATTTAGGAAGCATATCTTCTGATTGACATTATACACATTTTAGGAATGAAGTAAAATTCTGTCAGCTTTTCAACAAATTGTCATCATGCTATACACAGCTTATATTTCAAGGCATAAAATGGAGTAGGAGGCCATAACCCAACTCGCAAACATCGGACCATAAGTAAGGCTACACATTCCCAGTTTTACTGTAACTTCACATTAAAATATAAATGCCTAAACAGACTTTGGCCTATGACTCTTGTATACTAGACGAAACAAGACCATACGAAAGGTCTTTTGCTTGATTCTTGTTAATGCAGCCTGCTGTTAAAAGTTGAAGACTATACTACGAACATCTGCGAACTTAGTTGTGCTTGTGTATACCACTGTATACCAGATCAGACCAAACCACAAAAAATTGATCTGATATACAATGGCATGTACAAACCAGGAACCCACATGTTTTAATGTATACAATAAAATATTCACAAACAGTAGAATAGTATACATAAATATGTGTGGTTCCGGGTCGTTTGTGCTTGTATACCAAAACCTCCAAAGCCACTGGTCTTTTTATTGCTAACAATTCACGATAATTAACATTATGAAGTCGAGGCGGCACAGCGCCAGCCAGTGTCGAAATGTTCGTAAGCTTGTCTCAGCAGCCACATTCACTTATTATCCTTCAAAGCTGTTCTTCTACGAGTTCTTTATGGCAGGCAGTGAAGAAGGTCTTAGACCGCGACAAATCCAAGAAACTACCCCGATCTTCATTACACTCTTCTCAGGTCAGCATGTCTTTTAAATCTTATTCCGCAGACAAGATATCTCATATAAAACGACCAAATTATTTTTAACTATTCTCAATCTGGATGGTCTATCATGATGAAACTTCTCAATCACTTATTGGCTTGCTACAA
The DNA here is from genome assembly GCA_964023275.1 of Norana najaformis. Taxonomy (NCBI): domain Eukaryota; kingdom Metazoa; phylum Annelida; class Clitellata; order Crassiclitellata; family Hormogastridae; genus Norana; species Norana najaformis. The sequence goes on along the minus strand of OZ029914.1, from coordinate 40,570,406 downwards.
CCAAAAATTCTGGATGAGACTGATCATTTCATTTTCTTTTTATAATCGCCTCTTAAGCGATGTCCTTTGAACTTAAGTGTTAGTTTTCTTTTAAGAGAATGCTTTCAGGTCTTGGCCCAAATTATCATATCCATCGTCAACCTCTATGCCTGTCTGTCTGTCAGTCTATCTATCTATATATATCTATCTATCTATCTATCTCTCCCTTTGAAGGCTGCTTTCAACCCAGTTTTTGCATGCCACAGTTAGCCATCTTCTTAGAAGTTATATCTCTCAAACAGATTTATCAAATTATCGCCCTTCGTTGCCCTCAAATTATTTCCAATATTCTGAAAAAGGTTTTTGCTACTCGCTTGAGTTGTAATCCGTCGTTCCAAAATCAGTACATTCCTTATCAGTCCACTTGCCGCAAATACCATTCCAATGAAACTGCACTAAGTTCACGATTACGTAACACATAACGTACACACAGTTTGAATATAATATTTGACTTCACCATGTCATTTATGGCCATGTCCGAATCTTGGACAAATCAGCTCACTTTCACATACGGCATGTTCGTCGATTCAGATGTCTCCAACTCTTTTGATTTCACTGACAAATATCCTGATATCTACCCGGCTTGACTACTGTCATACGCTGCAGCTTTATGGGCTCATAAGGGTACACCATAATCTAATGGTTAGCATGCTGGACTGTCATCCTAAAGGTCAGCGGTTCAAATCCCGGGCCAGGGCAGAAATTTATTTCGAGATTTCGACTCCACTTGCGCCCCTAGCCAACTCAGCTATAACACTGGCCAACAGAAAAATTTTTTTTCTTGTTGCCTTCGGTTTTAGACCTGTTCTTGGGGTAATTTTGGGCGCTGATTCAGAAAATGTCATTGGATTGAGTGCATCAGGTCTAGTTTCTCAGATATCGTCGATTTTGTAAAGAAAACCCAGTCCACTCTTTAAACGATGTCTTTGACAAAACTAAAATGTCATAATAAGCTTTATTTATGGCTAATTATAATTCTTGCTGATTCATACAATGCCTACATCCTTATAATGTAAAATCAGCATATCTTGCCGCGTGCTGAGATATTGCTGATTCAACGAAATAACTATTTCGTAGCCTACAGCTTACTCAGCACTAAATTCATGGCCTCATTTAGAATTTATTTGTGCTTATACAGCGTTTCATGGTTTCGAACTATGTAAATAGATTATGCTGAAGTCAGCATTTATAGCCTATATAAACCGCCTCCTGAAAGCTAGAGCAGCCGCAGTCGTCTTAGGGCATATTAAGAGTTGGTCGCAAGAACAATCTGTGAATGTGAGCATTAAATAACTACATGTTCTTACTATTTTTTAGGTTAGTCATTTAATTCCTCAGATGCGAACATCCTTAAGGTTATGGCTACTTCCAGACGGAGCTGCATTAACCATCCAGACATATTCTGCTACATTTGTGGGGAATACACACTAAAAGCAAACAGGAAACCGATTTCTGAGTTTGTAAGAAGAGCATATGTAGGTTATTTTGGTGTCAAACTTGGAGATCAAGATAAGCAATGGGCTCCTCATACAGTATGCAAAACTTGTATTGAACAATTGCGCCACTGGACAACTGGAAAGAGAAGCTGCCTGAAATTTGGTGTACCGATGGTTTGGAGGGAACAGATAAACCACTTCGACGACTGTTACTTTTGTATGGTTAATATCATAGGCATCAATCGAAATAATCGTCACAAGTTGTCTTACCCTGATATACCTTCAGCCAGGAGACCTGTTCCGCATTCGGATATTGTACCAGTTCCACCTTTTCGCGAACTACCTCAGCTCTCAGACGATGAGACTTGCATGTCCAATATCGGACAAGATGACGAAAGTGAAGAAAGTGGGGGCAGTGACAGTGATTTCCAATCAACTTCACACAGTGAACGTTTTGACCAAAAAGAGTTGAGTGATCTGATCAGGAACTTAAATCTTTCCAAAGAGTCCTCTGAATTGCTTGCGTCCAGACTAAAGGAAAAGAATGCACTTCAGCCTGGAACGAAAATTACAATTTATAGAAACAGAGAAAAGGATTTGCTGCCATTCTTTACCGAAGACAACAACCTAGTATTCTGTAATGACATCAGCAACTTATTGAAGAAAATTGGTCTGTCGGATTACAGCCCAGATGAGTGGCGTCTTTTTATCGACAGTTCAAAACGTAGTCTGAAATGTGTGCTTTTAAATAACGGCAACAAATTTGGTTCTATTCCAATCGGTCACTCCACCAGGATGAAAGAAGGGTACAATGCCATCTCTTTAGTACTGGAAAAGATAAAATACAAAGAACATCAATGGGTAATTTGTGTAGACTTGAAGATGGTAAATTTCCTCCTTGGTCAACAAAGTGGCTACACAAAGTATCCCTACTTTTTGTGTCTTTGGGACAGTAGAACCAAGCATGAACATTGGACAAGAAAAGATTGGCCTTCGAGGAAAGACATGGTGGTTGGAGCTCAAAATGTAATCAAGGAATCTTTGGTGGCACGAGATAGGATCATACCGCCACCCCTACATATAAAGCTAGGCCTGATGAAACAATTTGTCAGGGCTTTGAATAAAGAAGGTTCATGCTTCGAATACATAGTACACAAGTTACCAGGAATTACAATGGAAAAATTGAAGGCTGGAATCTTCGATGGTCCACAGATCAGGCAACTTATGAATGACCCACTTTTCATACCATCAGTGAATGAAATCGAATCTTGTGCCTGGTCTTCCTTTGTTCTTGTAACTAAAAAATTTCTTGGCAACAAGAAGGCAGACAATTATGCACAACTAGTGGAGGATATGCTTCTTCATTTCAACAAGCTTGGCTGCAACATGAGCATTAAAGTCCATTATCTCCACAGTCACTTAGATCGCTTTCCAGAGAATCTTGGTGACTTCAGCGAAGAGCAAGGTGAAAGATTTCACCAAGACATCAAAACAATGGAAAATCGATATCAAGGAAGATGGGATGCACACATGATGGCAGACTATTGCTGGAATATTATGCGCGATTGTTCCGGCAGATGCCACACTCGGAAATCGTACAAAAGGAGCTTCTTCGGTGTCGAATGACTTGAAATTTTTATAACAAACTTGTTCTGTTTGGTATCATATAAGTACAGTTTCAGGTACTACCATTTTCTTTTAAGTATTTGTATTATTATGTTTATTTAGTGTATCACATAATAAATTGAGCACTACATAATTATAGCTATAGCCTTATGTTTTATGGGCGAGCAGAGGCAAGGACTGGTATATGGCATAATGTTCTATATCTCGAAAACTAGACCTGCTGGGAGAAAACTGGTGCCTTTTCTGGAATCAGCAGGTCAAATATACCCAGAAACAGTTCTAACATTTGAGGCAACAAATTATGTGTTGGCCAGTGTAATGAGTACATAGACAGTACAGTGCCAATGGGAAGATCAGGCGGCGAAGAAGATGACTAGCCACCCGCCCTTATATGCCGCGCAAAAATGGCAAGATTGGCAATAGCATGGAACATATTTTTGAAGCTGTTTAATATTGTCTGAAGGACATTTACATGTATGCTGGATGTTTATCACTTCGTGCTGACATTGAAACATGACTGTAGTCTTTTTGGTCTGGTTAAATTACAATGATAAATTTGTGTTAGCTGAGTTTCTATGCATTGTTTGCCAGAAAATGATATTTGGTAAAAGAACTATGATGTAATGGAAAATTGAAGCATTATCGCTTTCGTGGAAATGTATATAACAGGCATTTGCTTTTCAGTAAATTTACTGTTTCTTTCTTTTTTGCTTTTTTGTATTTTTTGAAATTTGTTTTTTCCTCTCTGTATTTTTGTTTCATTAATATTTGTGCTGCCGGATAGTGGCCAAAATAAAAAATACATATAAATAACTGCTTCTTTCTTATTTGCACTCTTTTTTCTTAACTGTGGTTGTGATTTTTTTATTTTTTACTGCCAGAAAATTGACCAAAGTAAAATATACATATCTATACACATAAAAAGTTAGGTGACATTTCCTTAGGTTTTGATGCCACACATCTGCTAATGTTTTCTAGGCGATTTGCACAAATTTTAGTGCATCAACATCACATCTACACCTAAAATTATGGCATTTTACCCTCCCCAAGATGTCTAAAAGTTGGACGGCAGAGTGAGGGGCACTGAATCATTGTGCTTAGAGACGGGATAGTCGTACTTGTCATTCCAATCAGGGATAATTTAAACTTTACGGATTCGACCGAACTTCAAAGTGCACAATTTGAAGAATGAAAATCTATATAATGTTAACCCGTGGATAACTTCTAAATATATTGTTTTGATATAAATAGTTAACATATGTCGACAATCTATCAAAAATCGATTTTTCAGAAATAGTTAATATTGTCAAAAATCATTTGATCTTACAAAACTCTGACAATTCAGACACATACTTGCAGCTAATTCAAATACGGTTCATAACTCACCAGCTTTTAACGAGACGAAAATACTGACGAACATGATTATTTATTAATCAGCTGCTTTGATGTTTTGTGCATCTACTTTAAAAGTCCAGTGTTTCATATAAGGTTAATGCATTTTAAACACGATCTACACCATCACTGGAACTTCGCTACATCTATTATGCAGACCTATACATTTCTTTCTTATATACCAGAGGCTGTTCCTAAATTGCGCCTAAACCTAAAACCTCGCCTAAACCTCGGCAATGTGGAATTCTGAAACGTGTGTTTCATTTCGGGGTGCTTTGGTGCTTACTAATTGTGCTAAAATTTCTAGGTAAATGTAAATATACACGTTTTTTAATAAATGTAAATGAAAATGTAAGCCCTACACGTTTTTCTATAGCTACCGTATGGCCTTGACCGTGCTCATTTTTAATGAATTAATCGGGTGAGATCGTTCACCCCTGTTGCCCGTTTGTAATGGCGCCAGGCCTTTTATAAACGGTCCCCGTGTTTGTACCGTGTACATAACTAGGTGTCTTTTGTCATATATCGCTGCTAATTAACTGACACTGAAAGGCTTCAATCTCCCACCCATGCATAGGACTCTAATGAGAAAATTGACTTTGTAATGTGGGCTTTGTCGTAATGACTGTCCATAGTCAAAAGAAGATAAACAGACAAACCGGTAACTCTGTTATTACCAAACTGCCAGACATTGCTAAAGAGACCAGCCTATAGGCCAAACTCTGTTAAAATAATTATCCAATGAAGAGACGGCTGTATATATGTCCAGTTGTATGGGTATTGAGGTACATTTTCGGCTGTAGTCATGGAAGGCTTCTGAGTTAATCGAATCTAGTTGTACAAATATGTCTGGCAGAAATAAAAGCGCCCTTGGGAGGAATAGTCAGAACCGAAATCAGAGTATCCTCTAGATATGTGTTGTTGACTCCTGTGGAAATGGTTTCCTGTGATCTTTCTTTTCTTCATTCCATCACGGAAGGCCAGTTTCCGGAAAATCTTAGACTACACATGAGCTCTGCCACATGGGTCACATGTAACGAATCATTGATGTCTTTGGCTCTGATGTTAATGGAACAATTTGGATCAGATGCTGAAATATTTTCATGGTTTTAAATGGAAAAACACAAAAATTGAATCAATTGAGTCCAACAATAAACAATCTTAACAGAAATTATGTCAGTTGTGGATTATCGACACTGAATACATTATTTCACAATTTCTCACATAACACCAGACTATGGTCTATGAAACACTAGGGTTCCGCGAAAACACTTTTGGGGAAATAATGGTTTAGATCTATGGGAGGCTGCAGCGACCAAGTCGAGGGCAGGATTGTATTGAATATATATCCTTTTCATAGGGCGAAATATTCGCGGTGCGCTCCAGAGTACATCTTAGAGCTCTGCGTTCGTTTCTCGATGCAGTCAGATCGGCGATCATTGCGTTCTGCAGCCCGTGGGGTTTGCACACACATACATAGATACATACCCACATACAGTCTGTAATGCTATATTCCAATAGTTAGTCTATCATTGCTTTGTATAGGCTATACTTCAATGTGGAACAGCCTGTTACTGTGCTGTAAACCAGCATTTAAAAATCAGCATTTCAAAATCTATTGTGAAGTTTGGTGCACAGTTCTAGTTATGAAAATTCATGTATACGGAAGAACAATTAAAAACGACTTATAAAATGAAGACACACAATTTGAGGGCGCTTCTTTATATTCAAAACCAGTAGCGAAACAGTTATATAATTTAAAAATACATATATAGGACAGTAAAGATAGAAAATAACTATTTTAGTGTCGACAGTTACAACCAAGTTTACCCTATTCTATAAGCATATTTTTAGAGCATGTGTGCAATACTTAAAAAGACAAATGTTTCCAAACGATTGCCTTATGATTCGAAACTAACATTTCATTTGGTGAAAACGACTACAAACTGCTGGAATGGAAGGATCTAAAGCAGACGAATTAATCACTGGAAATATGTTGAGACACTGCTAAATAACAGATGACATATCACCATGGATGATTTTCTGGCCTGAGGTCGCGAATTTATCGTTCAAATAGCATTGACGTTAAGATCTTGCATGGCAGATGCAGATTTAGATTTTCAAACCAATGGCCAAAACATGCAGTTCGTAGATGGATATATAGTCAGAGCAGAGAGTAACTTAACCGTCCGTTGCGTTAGATTGATTTCTTATGAACAACTTTGGCAGTTCTGTGTACATATCTTCTTTATAACTTCCATGCATCACACAACTTCCTTCTCATTTGTGGCTTTACCTCTATCCTGCTGATTCAAACAAAAATTCAAACATTATTGAAAATGCAGCATTTATATGGAGGTATGGGCCGAAATTTGTGTGCTTTTAGGTGAAGCATTGAATTGGAAAACTTGCAACTGATCAAACAAGTGATTTTAGTAGTTGTTTAGGTGAAAAAATTGCCTAATCTAAAGGTTAAAATTCTTAAAATTTTCAAATTAGCTAAAAATATGCATTAAGTAAACTCTCACGATGCCAAGTCACATCGAACAAAAGTCTTTTGTTAATTAACTGAGGCAAAACGTAGACCGAAATTAACGTTCAACAGTAGTTCAGTAGTTCTGCAAAGTTCAACATCGTCTGAAGAGTTCGACAGATTTTAGTGGGATGACCGCTGGGGTGAAATATACAGACAAGGAAGAACCCCCCTCTCAGAAACCCGCCGCCACAGGCATTGTCTGAATAGTGTATTTCATCCGTTACGCGATACAACTAGAATGCCATTAATTGCATAATTTTGCATTAATACTAATTTCGAAGTATAAATTCCTTAGATGCACAAATAAGAAAAATGGGTCAATCACCTTAAAGAATTTTGCTGATATGAGAGTTTTAAGTGGTTAGATGATTACCAGTAAAATCCGTGAGATTATACAACATCTGTTTTTATGTAAGATATTCTTGACCTCGCTTTTCTATTTCATGCTGGTTGTCTATAATCCTCTAGAAATAACATGTTTTGTAACAGAAATGTGCCTAGAATCAGTACGATTCTACAATAGCAGTTTTAGGTAAGATATCGTTGACTTCATTTCCTACTTGTTGATTGGTTGTCTATCGTCCCCTATAAATCAAGTGTTTCGTGACACAAATATCGCGGTTATTGCCAAAGGAAAAGGGTATTGTACAAATCTCTGAAACATTTTGTAGACATTCTATCAAGCTTGTATTGTTATAATAGACCAACACAAAACAAAATTAAGACCGTTTATATTTTATAATTACGTATAACATCTACTAGAAAGCACCAGATACAATTATTTTAAAACGATATTTCCGCATATGAATGCAGAAATTTTATAATACAAAATCAGATTAAAATATCTTAAAATTACGGAAAGTAGAATTTTATAAAGCTTTCAGTCAAAAGAAACTTAGCAATAATATCGCTCTGCTTCCTGGTAAACGCAATTACATCCAGCCGGATTTGAATATTAGGCCTAATTACACTGGACAGACTTCACCAAAAAAAGGAGGGGCGACAGCTGCCATTTTACTGCGTTGCGCACACAATTACCGCAAAGGGAAAAGTATTTTGTAAATAAATATGAAATAATTATTAAAATTAAGCTCAGTGGGTCACAAGATAACCATAATATATCAGGATGCGTCATACGTTGCTGAAAATGATATAGTAGTAGGCCTATAGATAGAGACTTGTGTTATTTATATGCGTTACTTCTGTAAAACTATATCATAATTATGTTGCTAGTAGCTCCACTTAGCTGAAAAGAAAGTTAACATGGATCAACAAGATCCTCGATTAGTTTATTAGTATTATATCAGTAATACTTTTATCAGTAGTATTACTAATAAGTAGAAACACTTTTATCGGTAGTAATACTTTTATCAGTAGTACTCAGTAGTATAAAAATAGTAATATTGTAAAACAAATAGATAAAAGCCTGTACTAAAAGAAATTCACAGGACGATCACTGAATACCAGATAATTACTGATCATCTGAGCACTGGTTGCTTATTGATGAACTTTTGTTAATGAACTTTAATATCATTTAGATAAACACAGGGAGCCCCTCCGCTATATACATTTACTATTACAATTACAATTATTATTAACGCAGAATATTTCGAAAATGTTTCCACAAAAGTGCTAAAAGTCTAATAAGTAAGTGGTCGGCTTGAAAGAGATGTTAATATATTGTGACGACTTCCAGAAAGGTTTATTGTTTCGTAGTTGAATGGGGCTACACCAGTGTTTTCATACTGCAATAAAGCAGTATAGTGGCCTTCCAAAGCTGTTCCTTCTGTTGTTTGAACCTCTGGAAACAGGTCTGAAGCAACCTCCAGATCTACCTCTTCATATGCAGGACCTGTATGAGGCATCCTTATGGCTGGATTGATAGGATTTGCGGTGTCTTCTGAGGGCTGATTGTGTAGAGGAATGTCTTCAATGAGTTCAGCTAAAAATATCAAAAGAGCATGTTTCTGCCATTCCAAAACAGTAAGCACTCACACTTATTAATATATCTTAATGTAGCGCCATCAGAAACATGGCTGTCTAAACGGTGCCAAGAGATGCGAAGCAAGATGGTCTGATTATGCTCCTTGAACTAAATCTAGTAGTAAAGCCTAGAATTTCAGGCGGATATTGTGGCAAGAATATGGTCCAACACGTCTGGTTCAAAAAAGGAAACAAAAGCTCGATCATGAAGGCCAATGAAAAGGACCGCGAATCTAATTCTGTCCTCACCTGGAACGCAAAAAGAACTAAAAAAGAACGTAAACAAGTTGATGCTTTCACTATATACTACTAATGGGCATAAGCCTGTACTTGAATATTTTCACAGGCCGATCATTGAATTCCAGATAATCACCGATCATTTGAGATATGTTTGGAAATCGATGAACAATTAAATAATAAAAATTAAGTAATAAAAAAATAATGAAATAATAATAATGAAATAATAATAATGAAATAATAACAATAATGAAATAATAATAATGAAATAATAATAATGAAATAATAATAATGAAATAATAATAATGAAATAATAATAATGAAATAATAATACTGAAATAATAATAATGAAATAATAATACTGAAATAATAATAATGAAATAATAATAATGAAATAATAATAGTGAAACTTATGGCTCCCAGACGACAAATTGCCAATGTACACGAGCTGATATATACGTGTATGCAATGTGTATACATACATTAACGTTATGTCTCGCGTAAGCTTAAATTAGGCTATGCTAAAAGGTTGCATTATATATGTGTCTGTCTGCATCGTAACATCGATCCTTCACCCTAAATGTGAAGCTCAGCAAGCTACTTGCAGACGGCAGGCCACAGAAAGACAGCTTTGAAATTCACTGATTCACTGTCATTCACTGATTCGCACACTCAATCGTTCCCCATTCATCTGTCAAACCACTTATCTACTAGTCCAAGTATACCTCTTTCTGTCTTTCTACAAGCGATGAAGCGGTGGATGAAGGTAACATTTGCTGAAATTGAGATGAGTAACAGAACTGCCAATATCAGAGTCGTCAATGATGATACGTCGAAATCTGCAATACAGCACAGCTGTATACAGTTATGAATTATTTAGCACTGTAATGTTCATTCCCTTGTGAATGCAGTCTCTACATGTAGGGGTGAACTGTACCTGATTATGTTAATGATGATGGGCAATGACAAATGAATATTATCAATATTGTATTCTGCAAGGTATCGTGACATGGGTGTTATATAGCTTCAGTCTAAAATATATCTTCAAAAGACTGCCTGTTACTGGTATGGTACTAATGTTATGGTTATCTTCTGTCAAAGACAGGCCTTTCATCTTATATCCAACTGCGATATACAAGCGGCCACCAGTACCAACTGCCGTTAATTACTGAGACTGAAATTTGGCAAACTCATGAAGGAACCTACTTACATTATGCAAGAGACGAACGATACAATATTGTTTCAGCGCCAATATTTTGAGCCGTCTCATTGGGATTTGCTTACTGACAATGTTATGTGTTGTTGGTAAGAGTATGTGTAGCAGGTGTTGAAAATATAAATGTCAATTTTATTAAGCAGTCCACAATGATGGTGGGGGTGGCTGTATGGCGATGATGTTGATGATGTTTTATAATATTTCAGCACCAATTGTGGACAGTTCTCAGTGACGGTAGCTGGATATTCTATAACTCTATAGTTATGGAAGTCTTTATGAAGTGAACTCATGTTTTATACCATACATTACATGTAGTTAATTGCACGATATTTACACGGATACAACCTGAAACAACAAAACAGATGGAACCACCCAGGCCTATTTTTAGTTTTCAGTTTTAATTTTTACTTTTTCAGTTTTACTTTTTGACGTCTAAATTAGTGGATTTTTCAATAATTTTTTCTGGTGATAAATAAAGCTTTTGTTATTTCGCCTTTGTGTTTCGGTTATTAATCATTTATCATGTTAATTTGAGTGTTTGATTATGCGCCCGTGCAGATAAGCGGTTTAAAACTGCGTTTTGAAAATTTATGCGCAATTAAGAACATTGTTTGGTTAGAGATGTGGTCATATGATCGTCAAACTTGGCCTAAGTGCAAATGAAATTACTGCAAGCACAGCGGCTCTGGTAAATGCGAAACATGTATTTTTGCGATGTCATCCATTCATCTGACACCAGTCTCGCCGGGGGCACAGCTGAACAAGCTCCTATTACGCACAATATCCAGATGTTCCTCTATCACGCAGTTTTGTTCCAACTGCATCGGAGACATTGGCCCAATCAGGCCTTGAGACATGCCTTTGAGTCTGTGCCTGAATTTGGTTGCCGATTATCTGTTATTTCTGGCAATCCACATGAAACAACCCGTCTTCTTTCATAACTTTCAATTTGCACACAGCGTTGTAATGCCGTTGCTGTCAGTGGGAGATCCCCAGACCTCAGTTGGAACGAGGACTGTGTGTTTTAAATGCGGTTCTTGCTTTTGTGCTATTTGTTGTTCTTGAGGAATTATATGTACCTCTCGTAAAAAACTTTAAGTAGTCTGGGTACTTAGCACTCAAGCAAATAATGATACGAACATTGGTAAAATACACATATGCGCAAACTGTGATATGCTAATATGAGTTTTATTAGCCCACTTTAAGCGGTTCTTTATAATCTTACTTTGATTTCTTGAAAACTGTAGCGCAATATTACTCTGAACAGTGAGTGCTGAGAGTCTTTATGCTACTAAGGCAGGTAGACAGACGTCTATGGTGGATGTACTGCACAGTTCTGGACAGGCAACAAATTAAGTAACTGCTTCTTGGCTCATTCTTTTCCTTGTAGAAGTAACTACTGTTCCTTTAACGCATTTGTCTACAGTAACGGATCAACATCCTGTTCCTTCTAAGCTTTTCTTTAAGTTCGGTTAATGGATTCAATACAGTATTTATAGTGCAATAACGTTTTATGTTTACGTTTGACAGTAGCTTCGAGAACTTGCTGATTTCAATGTCAGAGTTGTGTAGCACAATTTTAGGCTGCAATTATTCTCGACGCAGTTTCATTGTCAGTCCACGCAAACCTTATGCGCTTTACTTTTATCGAAGTTGTCTAAAGCTGAATGCCTTGATTAATATAACACCCGCGCTGTCTCAAATGGAATGTAATTATGACATCATGGAAGCAACTCTCCATAGACAAAATAAAAGCAGAAAAATGAACAAAATAAGTAGACAAAGTGAGCGGCTACCTATCTGATCTACCGCTATTCAGACTGAAATTTGGTAGACGCAGCTTTTCCAGTGGTGCTTTAAACTCTCACCATGAAATATGTGGATGTAATCATACAAACATATATGCATAGTTGTAAGTTACAAAAATATAATTAAATTAAATACAGTCTAAATAAACTTACGTGGTGATGATGTTGTAGTATTAGAATATGAATATGTAGTTACCGGAATTTCTACAAAAAAATAAATGTTGAAAGTTACTTTTAAAGTTAAGAAATTTGAATAACCAGATGTTCAGTTTGTAGATCCTCTATATAAGTCCATTAATACAAAAGATCTAAAGAACAATAATATACACAATCAAACTTAAAGCGAAGTTTAACAAGGACGATAAAATTTAATTCAAATAAAAATAAACTTATTGCATTATCGTGTATCATCAGAATTTAGAGAAAAAATAAATTGCTTTAAGTTTATAAGTTTTATTATTTATATTGAAAATGAAAGTGACACCATGTATGCAAGATACAGCCTATAAAATAACAATAATAGTAATACTAGTGATAATATTCAGGTTAAGTTTAATGCGCTACTTCAAATTCAGCATTCAAAATATCGATCTATCATCTGACTATTAAAGCCATTCATCTATTTTACCATTCTATTCCTAATAAACAAATTTTGCTTTACATATAATTTAATGTTGCACGCATCAGAAAAACATACGGACGCCTAGGAATAGAATTAATTTAATATTTTGTGAGATGTGAATGATGAGTTACCTTTCGTAATGACTATAATTGGTGATATCCAGTTATAGGAGTAAACTGGTATATTTTCTGCAGTAGTCGAGGAAGGCTTATTTGACTTATCAAATCTCGTCGTACATATGTACCGGGTTAAATTGTAAATGATATTGACCGAAAGTGTCAGAGTTGAAATCATAGTGTCTTTTTGAACTGTAGTGTTGACTCCTGCAGTTATGGGTTCTTGGCATCCTTCTTTTCTCCATTCCATGAAAGGAGCCCAGTTTCCGGAATATCTGATAATGCATTGCATTTCAAAGGAAAGATTTGTCTCAATCGCTTTAACCTTCTTGTCTTCAGTTTTCATGTTAACGCTGCAATGTGGATCAGCGGCTGAAATATTGTAGAATCATTATTATTTTAGCACACATAGGAAAATCTCGGAATTTATTATCTCTGAAATCATAGACCTCAGCTCGGAAATAACCAGCTCTTGCAAGTGAAAAATAATTAAATAATGGATTCAGTCCTGCTATGGCTTGTCAATGACTCGGGGCCATAAACATTTCGTTCTTGATAAACTTTGACGCCACTTAGGTTAGTGCAGGTTGTGAGATACGAAAGACTGAAGAATAAATGTCTAGATACATGCACGCATAAATACATACGCATATACCAACATATATACATAACTACATACAATCAGCTACAGAGTTGTCTTTAACAGCCGGCAAACATCCGACAGTTCGTGATTAGTACGAGTAAAGCGAACTTGAACAAACTAAACAGCCAGTGTTATTTATTGGAAAAGCCGGTTTCCACTGGCTGCATTTCATCGACCCGGAGGAACTGAACAGTAAAACACAGCTCTCTAGTGCATGCTGAGGCTGCTACACCTACTGGTCCAAAGAGGAGAATCTTAGATTTGATTCTATCTTCTGCAAGGAGCCAGATTCCCTCAAATGCTCCGATGCATGCACGTGCGTGTTTAGCTATGCTGGCCACAATTTGAGCAGCGAAGTCGAGGACAGAGTTTCTTCAGACCTGTAGACCTGTAAAGTCTCCATTGCAGTAGTTTAAGGGCCTCACAAAGAAATAATAGACCAAGGCCATTGCTGTGTCAAACAATGTACTCGTCCTTTTTATACATCAAACAATATATTTGTCGTTTGCAAAATGTCCCTGATTTGACGTAATTGAGAGAAGCAGTAACTAAAGGGATAATTAACATGGACCGCTGTGTTAATAGCTCATTGAGCCGATTAACGACATACAGACCCGCACTTCAGTTACGATGGATAGAGCGTTTCAGTCACAATCAAATACGTCAGACGGATGATCATCTACGAAGCATTGCGAAGACAGAAGAACAATCCCAAAGGATGTATCAAAGTGGCGTGAGCAATATGATATAGCCTGACGTAGTGAACTATGCATTTTTGTTGAGAACAGTAAGCAACCTCTCAAGTTCTTAATGAGGTTCAAGATTATTTTCTTATCCTAAGAGGTTCAGGATTTCATAGATGGGAAAGGTCATAAGACATCGTTTCTAATCGATTTAAACTTTTAGTAAAACTATTAATTTTAACAATTCAAACCTTTAGTAAAACTATTAATTTTAACATTGACGAAGATGAAATTGATTTAATTCGAATAAGGTTCCTAATACTTAATTTGAGACTCTCGATATAATTAATACAATTACCTAAAACGACGAGTTCAGCGCTACCAATACTGCTGTTCAGATGGCCCAAAGGTCCTTCCTCACAGACATACTGTGTTCCAGCTGACATTGTTGAATTAATGATGAGATCATATTGTCCTTGGAAAGAATTGTCTAGGGAATAGGTTCCGGGCATTTCTTGCGAGATCCTTCCTCCAGAGAAAAGTTTTTTTGGTAGGCTTTCACTTAGTGGCGCTTTCCAGACAATATTATGGCTTGTATCGTTCGTTTGACATTTCATAACAACTGTCGTTCCTTCAATTACGGCTGCATTTTCGGGGACTGTCGTCAGGAATCCACAAGTTCCTATTTCAAATGCCAACTTTGCGATAGTTTTTTCCAATACTGTGTTTCATTGATAATTTTAAAGTTTAAATAGGCCTACATGTGACATTATGTATCAGTAAAATGCAAGTGCATGGAGTGACGGGCTTTTTATTGATGCAGTTTCAATGGGAAAGATTATAGATCATAGAAACAATGGCTACATCATCTACGCAACTAAATAAAAATTCAGCTCCTGTCTACAGAAGTGAAGGTGCACACTAAATTACTCTGACCTTGAATCTACGGTTTGTTTACAATAGTATTTTGGTTTATAAATCAGTAACTAGAATTCAAGTAAATTTTTGTAGGTTCCTTTTTTGTCGACCAAATTACCTGATAATAGTCCGCTCGCGAATAGTATAATCCACCATAAATGCATTATAAATGGTGATTCAGATCATGTCTCGTAAGTCATAGACATACTGCATGCATCTGCAAAATGAAAATGAAGCTTGTTTCCTGTTCATGTTAGTTCAAATTGCCTTGGCCTACTCCAGCTCTCTGTGTGTCACTTGTAGGCGCACATCCATTATCGCAGGCACTGTCGATGCTCTGCGAAATCCTATGGTTCCGCGGAACCCTGATTGGGAAACATTGGTTTCTATGTATAGGGTGCTGCAGTAGCTTCCAGCCGAGGACAGGATTATACCGAGTATCCTTTTCTTGGGGCGATAAAGTCGCCGTGCGCCTCGGAGCAAAGTTTAGAGTTCTCCGTTCTTTTCTCGATGCAGCCAGGTCGACGATTATTACGATCTGCATCCCATGGGGTCTGTTAGTCCATCGAACCCGTACGGACGATGTAGACACACCGTGCTTTCTTGTGCAATGGACAGTCCTTCTGGAACTATCTTCCACAAAATACGTACAGTTCCGCGACAGATAGGTAAAAACGATACATGCATACATACATACATACATACATGCATACATACATACATACATACGTACATACATACATACTATCACACACACATATATATACATACATGCATAGTTTGTCTATCACCACCTTATATATATATATACTTATCATGAACAGCTATTACTGTAACTAAGCATTTAAAAATCAGCTTTTCAAAATCTGTTGTAAAGATTGGCGCACTGTTCCAATTTATGAAACTTTATGCATTTGGATGAACATTTAAACAATTTATAAAACGAAGACACAGATTCTGAAAGATTCTAATAATAGCAATTTATATATGTATGCATGCTATTGTAGAAATGTTGAACTTCGTCAGATAATAACATAACACCAATTAATTATTTATGCAGGTTTAACATTTAACCCATAACCAAAATGCTTACCCAGTAAAGTCTCGGTCGTTTAAGGGATTTTATCTCTAACAAATGTTGGAACTAGAGGCATGTGTGCCTTGTTATCCGTAGCATTGAACTAAAACACTTCTTGAAATGGCCAATTTCTTTTTTCAAACTGCCGATTTCGGTAACCTGAGTGGAAAAAGGAACTTCCCCACCCTAATTGCTTAGAGTAGCTACACAATGAGAGTTTGCCCCATGCAATTCGCCCCTGCCCAGTAGTTCTTGCCCACTCCGACCAACCTCAAATGGAAACCCATTAGCAAGTACGTGAAAATGAGTAAACTATAAAAAAGTAATATTAAAACTAAAATTAAACAACTAATATTACAGGTGTTATTCGAATGATCTCTGAAGCTGAAACCAGACGTGAAACTTCGTGAGCTTGGAGAAGTTTACGACCCAAGTGAAACGATATCGACAAAATTGAGAACTGCAAGTCTCTGCGAGAGATCTAGGTTCACTATCAACTGAAACCATTTCGTGCACGCAGTTCTCCAATACTGACGGAGAGTTCATGCTCAGAATCTTCAAAGAAATTCAACGATAACAGTCAGCATAACACATTTTGTTCTCATGAAAACCCTCAAACCGTTTAACTTCAACTGTTACAACTATGGCGATAATCTAAACCTACTGATCATTATGTTTCCACAAATGCCTTTGCGGCCTGATTATTTTAGCGTTAAGTGTGAAAACTGTACTAAGATTAAAAATAATGGTAATATAGTAACTATTGATGAAATTGTTATGAAATACAATAGTATTTTACAAATCATTGTAATTATAGTTTAGTTATGGCGAATGTATCGAAACTAGCAGAGTGTTGGCATACTAGTAGTATATTCCTAACTGTGTGTTCAAAAGAAGCTTTAAAGACACTGGATCTTGTGGTCTCTGAATAAAACGGTGTAAAGAAGACCAGCACAAATCGTTTCTTTCATGTATTTCTATTCAGTCTCTCAAAATGCATTTTTCACGTGAATGTATTTGAATCTGATACATTTGAAGTTGTTCCAAGAACATGTGAGAGAAGTAACTGCCACAGAAATTTATGAAACATGTAAGACATCATTACAACTATCATCATCCAGTTCCAATCTGTTCTTATGCTTTATTATGGTTATCATGTTTAAAACGTTCTTTTAACATTTGTATGTGCACAGTATATCTATTGTTGTTAATGTTATGTAAGTAAGTGGCAAAGTATCGTTTTGTACCCGAGGAGGACAGATGAATATAATAATAAAGTGCAGTCCATATAACCTCGTTGACTGTAACTTATCTTGTATGCATTACCTTCATATCTCTTCAACTAAATCCTCATGCTAGTAATGTATTTTCATATATTTAAATAGTGTCATTATATGCTGTTGGAAGCATTCCATCGAGGCTTTAAGCAAATGTGTGTTAAGGACTTGCTCACGGTTCATTACATGGTGACTATCTCAGTGAAGATCCAAAGCCACACGTTCCACGGTACAAGGCGAATGCTCAAACAATCGGACACTATGCATGCTAGCATATGTGACGCATTAGCTTCGCTGCCATTATCATTAGTGAGTATCATATACATGTTTCTAAGTCATGCATTGATTGCATGCAGCTGTCCACAGATGTCTATAACTGCCATTTCAAGAACTTCTTACGAACCCTTGCGTTTGTTCTGCTATCATTTAAAAGTGCTTTTGCTGTCGTTATTTACAGTGGTGTTCTGAAGAAACTTGACGAACAGGCAAACTTTGATTGGTTTCTGATTCTTTTGACATCGATTAAACACCTGCCTTTCAAAACAATAATTGTTCTGCTAAATGCTTTAAATCTGTTGCTTTTGAGCTTTCTTTAAATATTTCCCCAATTTCTACCTCTCTACCGAAAGTTGGAGGAATGATATTGGCACCTAGATGTCTAAACAGTCTTTCTTCTAAGGACGTATTTTAAAACTTTCCATAATATTTGATCAGATTTTGTGTATGATAAATAGGCCACGCTGTCCGGATAAAAGAGAACTCCTATGCAATTTTCAATATCTTGACAAATTTTAAGAGGAAAGAGTAGTTTCTTTGCTTCTTATTTACTATTAAGAATTTTGTGTTTAAGAAATGCATAAAACTGAGACTCCAGAAGAACAACATGGGATGGTCCAGCGTGTTTTTGACAGACTCGATAACAGCAGTAGGGGTCTGGTGAAGGGGACGTTTCGAACATTACTTTTGAACAACAGTGGAATATTCCTTATTTCTCGGTTAAGCATGTTCAAAATGAAAAGCATAATTTTGAAAACATACTTTAAACATGTCGTTGTGTAATTAATTTGTTAGACCCAGGTAATGATGCAAACAGTGCTAAATGTCACATTTTGCGGACACATTTAAGGCATAGCTAACTTAAATCACACTATCGGTCACTCTTTGACGAAAAAGGATTCGTTTCAAGCATACATTGATAAAAACTGATAATTAGGCCTGATTTTTAGGTTTAGTCTAATATGACTAACGTGTGTGGTCTGCATTACTGGACGTAGTTCGTAGCGTACTACAGAAATGGATGTTAGTGTTCTAAACAGGATTGTATTGTTCTGAAATTAACTGTCAGTGTTTCTAATGAATGTTTTGTTTAATACAGAGCACCATGCATGCAGAACTCGACTGTTCTAAAGTGATCATTAAAAGAATTTGTCTTCATATTGTCCTTGGTTCTGATGAAACAGATTTATTAATCGTGTCTTAGAATTTCTTCTAGATAGATAGTAGATTATACACTTGTACATATGCATATATAAGGTTTTCTGCATGTATTCATTTATATATGTGTATGTATGTGTAAGTTTGTATGCATCAGTGTACGCCTATCAGATGCTGGTTGTCAGTTAAACTGTTTTCAAAGCTGCTGCTTCTTAAAGAAAATTAAGTAAAGTTTCAGACAGTGTAATACAAAATAAAAAGGGTGTGAAGAAATCATGTTTCCTGCTGAAAATTTCATGATCCCACAGATTTAAGTAATTTGTAAATTAGT
This sequence comes from Norana najaformis, assembly GCA_964023275.1. Taxonomy (NCBI): domain Eukaryota; kingdom Metazoa; phylum Annelida; class Clitellata; order Crassiclitellata; family Hormogastridae; genus Norana; species Norana najaformis. Next base: position 40,551,031 of record OZ029914.1, on the reverse strand, counting down.
ATTTTGAAATTACATAATTTGTATTTCTGGGTGAAATTCCAAATAATTTGTAATTGGTAACTAAAATTACATTTCTCGAACTTATTTGTAATTCGTAATTCAGTTACAATTTTTGCGTAATTTGCCCATCCCTGCTTGTTGTCCACTGCCCAACGATCAAACTTTCCACTTGTCCACTGGCCAGCCTAAGTCCACATCGGTCGTAGTTGGTAGATAGTGTCCGAAGAGATTTTATTGGAATGATCGCTGGGGTGAGATGTACAAGAAAGGACGAACTAAGAAACCTGCCGCCACAGGTATTATCTGAACATTGTCTTGCATACGTTTCGTGATACTACTAGAATGCCATTAGTTGCGTCATTTTGCGTGAAAACTAATCTCGAAATATAAACTCATTAAATGTAGAAATAAGAAAATGAGTCTATCGCCTTAATGAATTTTGCTGATCAGACAGCTTTAACTGGTTAGCTCCTCACCAGCAAAATCCGTGAGATTACACAATAGCTGTTTTTTGGTAAGATATTCTTGGCCTCGCTTTTCTACGTCTTGCTGGTTGTCTATATTGTTCTGAAATGATTACCACAGAAATAAGATGTTTCATAACAGAAATGTGTCTAGAATCCGTGCGATTATACAATAGCAGCTTTGGATAAGATAGCGTTTACCTCATTTTCTACTATTTGTTGGTTGTCTGATATGCTATCGTTCCCAAATAATTGAGATGATTCTTAACACACATATCACGGTTATTGCCAAAGCAAAAGGGGCTTGTATACAAATGCCAGAAATATTTTGTAACCATTCTATCAAGCTTGTATTGTTATAGGAGACCAACACAAAATTAAGACCGTTTATATTATATAATTACGTACATCTCTTTTACTAGGAAGCACCAAATACAGTTAAGCCTACTATAAAATATTTCCGCATTTGGCAATAGAAAGAATATAATACAAATCCACATTAAAATATCTCGAAATTACCGAAAATGGAATTCTATAAAGCTTTCAGTCAAAAGAAACTTAGCAATAATATAGTTGATACTTCCCGCTAAACGCAGTTGCGTGCATCCGGGTTCGAATATTACATATACGGAGCAAACGTCACTATGAAATTGAGACGTGCCAGCATTTAATTGCGCTGCACACAATTATCGCAAATGTTGGAGAAGTGTGTTGTAAACGTAGGCCTACACTTATATGGACATGAGAAAATTTACTACAATTAGGCTCATTGGGTAAAAAGATAACCAGAATATTCCAGGCTTACAAGACTGAATGCGTTAAGCAGCTATAGGCCTCTGATAATTATGATGCAGTAGTAGGCTTATAGCAATTTCATTTTTTTCCAAAATTTAGCAGGAGCCTTGTTTTAGTAGTCTGTGCTATTTCTGTAATTCCATATCATATATTGCTAGTAATTGCATTAAACTAGCCAGAAAGCTAGCAAGTAGCAACAAAAGCCTCGATTAGTTGAGTAGCACTTTTAACATGTGTCGTTTGAATTAAATGCATCTTTAAACCGAAAAAGAACATGAACTAGTTGATGCTTTAACTGTACATAGATAGGCAAAAGTCTGTATTTGAAAATATCCATAGGTCACTCATTGAATACCAGAAATCACTGTCCTACAAACAGTGAAGTGCTTATCGATGAATTTTTGCTGTTGCTGAACTTTAGCATCAGTTAATCAAGCATAAAGAGCGCCTCTGTTTAGTTCCTCTTGAAGCCGCGCTATACAAATTTAATATTACAATTCCAATTATTTAGCGCATAATGTCGAAAAAATATATTAACAAAAGTGCTCGTTTAAAAGCAGTTGGACCATATGGTTGGCTTGAAAGAGATGTTAACATGTTGTCACGACTTCCTGGAAGGTGCCTTGCTTCGTAGTTGAATGGGGCTGCACGTGTGCTTTTGTACTGCATTAAAGCCATATAGTTGCCTTCAAACGCAGTTCCTTCAGTTGAATGAACCTCAGGAATCACGTCTGAAGTAACCTCAAGATCTGCCTCTTCATATGCAGGATCTGTATGAGACAACCTTTTGTCTGGATTGATAGGATTTTCGGTGTCTTCCGAGAGCTAATTGTATACAGGAATTCCTTCAATAGGTTCTGCCACAAAAAAGCAAACGAGAGTCTGTTTCAATTATTCCACAGCAGTAGGCATTCATTCACACTTGTTTATGTATATCCATACAGCGCCATCAGAAACATGGCTGCCTAAACAATGTGAAGAAATTTGACTTAAGATGGTCTGATAATGCTACGTGAACTTAGTCAACTGGTAAAGACTAGATTTTTACAGATACTGTTGCAGTACGAACCAGGTGGCTCAAAACAGGAAACAAAGCTTGCTGAAGTACTTTGGGGCTGCATGTACACTGGCTGAAGTTTACGCATATGTAATGGGTATTCTGACTTTGATGTTATGTCTCAAGTAAGCTTAAATTAGGCTGTGCTAAAAAGTGGCATCTGGTTGCAAAAAAAATTGATTATTCGCCTTAAATGTGAAGCTTAGAAAGCGATTTGCAGTCATAGAAAGACATCTTTGCAATTCACTTGAATTTTCATTCAATAATTCGCAAAAAAATTGTTCCCCATTCATCTCTCAAAACCACTTATCTATCAGTACTTGTATACCTCTTTCTGTCTTCCTACAAATGATGAAGTGCAGGACGACGGTAACAACTGCGGAAATTGAGATGAATGAAATAACTGCCAATATCAGGAACATCAATGATGATGAGTCGGAATCTATAAAAATATAGAACAGCTGTATACAATATTGTCCTACTTTTATATGTTCCGTATAAATTCCGTTATTAGGAAGAAGTACGTATGGCTTCTTCGAGCTAGGAATATCTGCCTTTTGCAGAATTCTTTAGATGGAACGATTTCTTAACTACTGTTAAGCAATCACTAATCCCTTTGGCACATCAGAATCAAATGTATAGTGTCGACAACTGTTCCCTTGTTCACGCGCACACAGGTCGTGAGACGAGCGCACACAAGAAAACACCCAGAGCACAAGAAAAATCTTTCTTCAAAACATGTTTTTTGTACAAAATATTATTTCAAACACTTTTTTGTAAAATGTTGCACAAAAGAAATTTTATGCGCACACAGACTCCAAAGAATTAGAGGGAACATTGGTGTCGACCTATAGCTGACATAGATGATTCTTTTCAATTTAGATTATTTACCTCCCACGAAGCTTATTGTTGATGTCCAGTTGTATGAGTAATTCGGTACGTTTTCGGCTGTAGTCGCGGAAGGCTTCTGAGATATATCGAATCGAGTTGTACAAATATATCTGCCTGAAAAAGAAGCGCCCTTGGCAGGAATAGTCAGAACCGAAATCAGAGTATCCTCTAGATATGTGTTGTTGACTCCTGTGGAAATGATTTCTTGTGATCCTTCTTTTCTCCATTCCATCACGGGAGACCAGTTTCCAGAAAATCCTACACTGCACATCAATTCTGTCGTATGGGTCGCATGTAATGAACCATTAGCGTCTTTAGCTTCGATGTTAATGGAGCAATTGGGATCAGATGCTGAAATATTTTCATGGTTTTCAATGGAAAAAAACAAAACTTGAACCACGTGAGTCCAACAATAAACATCCTTAACAGAAATTATGTTAATTGTGTATTGCCAAAACCGAAGTTGTTCGTTTTTGTTTCACTAGATTTTTAATTATGATTTACAGCCATCTATTATAATACGCCGACTCAAAAGCGATTGTGAAACGTTCACATGTACATAGCATCCACTTGTAATCTCCGGTTCTGGGCGGCCGTGGTTCAAGGTCACAGTAACTACGGTAAAAGGCGTTAGGATCTTTGAGGTAGATTAACCTATTGGATTTACCTCGGCAAGATATTCGCCGATGTAATAACACGCTAAGCAATGCCATTTAAGCAAACATATTATATCCAGTTTATGCACTTTAAAGCTCTAAAAAGTTGCTGGCTTTCGCAGAATTTCTGTTTATCTTCTAAACGTTATTCACTTAGTTTATTTTCAGCGTATCAGGCTTAATCGTAATCGTAATCGTAGTCGTAATCTCGAGATTTCTACAGCGCCCAACGAAAGCTAAGTCACGGAATCCAGCTTATTCATAGGCGCTCCGACAAAACAAAATCGCTAGGCAAAAGGGTTCGGTTCCAGGTCAAGGTCCAGGAGTCATGCACTCAGACAGTCGGACGGCTACGGTGGATGATGTTTGAAATTGAAGCGAGAAGAGAGATAAGGGGAATAGGAAGAATCAGGATAAGATTTTTGGAAAAGAAGTGTTTTCAGTCTTGAGTGAAAGATCTGCGCAGAAACTGAAAGAGGTGAAGTGTTGGTGAGTTCGTATGATTGAACAGACAACTGTCGCAATTCTGGCGGGAGTTTATTCCAAAAAGATGGGGCAGCTATGGCTATGGAGCGATTTCCAAATTTTAAGGATGAGGTGACGGGAGGGCAAAGAAGTGTTAGGACAGATGAGGAGCGGGTTGAACGGAGTGGTTGGATAGTAAATAATTGACGAAGATAGGAGGGTTGGGAGGATTGAAGTGTGTTGTAGGTGAGGGATAAGACTTTGTACTATATTCGTTCTGATATTTTAAGCCAGTGCAGTGATTTGAGAACAGGGGTGTGTGATGGTGTTTGGGGTTTTGGGGACAGTACGAGCGAGAGCATTCTGGATAGCTTGAAGGCGGTTAATATGGGTTGTGTAAATATTGAGGAAAAGTGAATTGCAATAGTCAAGTTTTGCATGGACTATGGATGTGGCAATGGTAGATGCGGTTTTGAAGTCAAGCATAGGACAGATTCTGCGAAGTTCGCGGATATGCATAAAGCAAGAGCGGGAAAGAACGGTGATATGATCAGAAAAAGTAAGGTTCTGGTCGAAAATAACACCTAAATTACGGATAGAGGAGTTGGTATTAAAGGTGTGTGTGGAGGCATAGTCCAGGCTGAGGGAGATAGAGGGGTCAGGAATTTTCTTGAGCTGGTCACATAGGCCTATAAGTATGAATTCAGTTTTAGATGGGTTCAGGCATAAGAGATTAGATGTCATCCAAGAGGAGATTTGTTTAACCACACAAAGAAGATGATCTGTAGACTCATTGAAACAATTTGGAGAGAAAGAGATGAATAGTTGGGTGTCATCAGCATAGAGGTGATGATCAACGGAGGATGCTTTAATGAGTGAACTGAGTGGGGTAGTTTAGAGGATAAACAGAAGAGGTCCAAGAACGGAGCCTTGTGGAACTCCGCAAGTGAGAGGGCATGACTTAGAAGAGGCTTCCGAAGTTTTAACAAAGAAAGAGCGGGAGGAGAGATAAGACTGTATCCATAGGAGAGCAGTGTCAGCAAAACCAAACCAGGTTGAAAGTCGGTGGAGTAAGATATTGTGATCTATGGTGTCGAAGGCTGCAGAGATATTAAGGAGACAGACGCAAGAAACCTGTTGATGAGAAATGGCAGAAACGAGCTTGTTGTAGAGAGATGTCAGCAGAGTTTCGGTTGAGTGGCGTTTAGTAAAACCAGAATGGTGTGGGTTAATGAGTGAGTTAGAAGCTAAATAGAGAGAGGACAATCCGTTCAGTTAATTTAGAGATGAAAGTCAGGTTAGAAACAGGCCGGTAGTTTTTCCAAGAATTTCCTTGTCGAGAGATGATTTCGTGAGAAGAGGGGTAACAAGAGAGTGTTTGAATAGGAGGGGAAAATTACCCGTAGATAAGGAGAGATTAACTATTTTGGTAATGATTGGGACAAGGACAGCTGCACAGTCTTTCAGTAAGGAGGTGGGTATAGGGTCAAGTTCGCACTGTTTGTTTGGAAGTGATTTTAACAGGTGTAATATTTCAGACTCTGAAGTGGGTTGAAAGACAGATAATGAGGATCGAAGTGGGGAGGGTGGGGAGTCATGAGTGGGGGAGGGAGCATCATCAGGTTGGTTATTGGTGGCTTTGGGGAGGAGAGATTGAAGAGAGAGACGGAGGGTACTAATTTTGTTCGAAAAGAAAGAACAGAACGAGTCGGTTATTGAAGAAGACGGAAGAGAATTTGGAAGTGGCTAGATGAGTTCCGATGGAGGAGTTGGTTAATGGTTTTCCAGAGAAAGCGAGGGCTAGAGGATCGAGAACGAACTAGTGAGGAGTAAAATCTCTGTTTAGCTGCAGTAAGAAGGCGATGGTATTTATTTGTGGCAGAGTTAAGGGCAGAGAGAAGTTGAGGATCCCTGGTGCGTTTGTAGGCACGCTCAAGGCGTCGCGGAAAGATTTGAAGGCCTGGAGATAGGAATTGAACAAGGATTGTTAGAGTGAGAACGGGATTTGGTAATAATAGGAGCATGCTTGTCAAGGATAGTAGAAAGAGTGGTGTTATAGGAAGAGAGAAGGTCATCCAGGGAGGAGGGTGGATTTAAAACGAGGTCAGAACAGGAAATATCTTGTATGAAGGCTTCAATATTTATTGAACTGATGCGACGAAAAGAATGAAAGACAGGATCAGGACGTGGTGTCGGAAGAATGTTAAGATATGTAAAGATGGGGTAATGATCTGACGGTGTGTCAAAAGAGAAAGATATATCAGGTGATAGAGTGGAGAATGATGATGTGATAATAAGGTCAAGTGTGTGATTGTGAATGTGGGTGGGGAATTTGACATGTTGAACCAGATTAGTTGAGGACAATAGGGTGAGGAATTCAGAAGCAAATGTGTCAGAGGGGTTATCGACATGTATATTGAAGTCACCTGTAATCAGAAATTCATGAGGTGTAGTGGCGGCAGTAGAGAAGAGGGTGGTAAATTCTTTCAAGAAGACCGATGGAGGACTTGAATATGAAGAGGAGGATGGAGGCGATATGCATTAAAGATAGTCAGATTTGTGTGAGGAAGTTTAAGCGTAATTGATGCACATTCAAAAGAGTGGAAACAGTAACCAGGTGAGTCTAAAACTGTGGCAGGTTCTCGGGTGAGAAAGACAACACCACCGCCAGCAGGATTTTTATGAGAAGGGCTAGATGGTTTGCAGGGACGAGGTGTACTGTAAAGATGGTAGCCAGGAGGAATACAGTCTTCATATTGAGCAAGAGTGGTGTTTAAATTAAACCAGGTTTCAGATAAGGCAAATATGGCAGGCGGGTTAGAAGAGAGGGCTAAATCACTGATTTCTTGGGAATGTGCAGGGTGTAGTAATGGTCGAATTTTTAGCGTGCAAAGCAAGAAGCGGCTGTTGTCAGTATTTTGAGTATTGTCGAGGATGCTGGAGGAAGAAATTCTGGAAGGAGGAGGATAGGTAGGAGGTGAGGGAGGAGGACATAAATAAAAATCCAGTGGGCCAGGATTTGGGTGGATGTCCCCGGAAAGCAAGATTAGTATGTTGAAGATGATATGGCGGGTGAGGTGCTGCGGTGGTCGCCTGAGAGACGAAGTTAGGAAGAATGATAAAGGAATAAAACACATACGTCCATACTGCATAGTCGTTGTGCCAAATTGGGCGCAGTAAGAATGTTTGGCTGTAGGAACAATGTAGGGCAAGCGGGTGTGGAATGGTTGGCAACTGATATGGAAGGCGATCATGAAACGTAGACCGAAAATAAGAAGAATGATTGAATTGTACATTATGTGATCTAAGATGACGTGGCAGTTTGATGAAGCTAAAATGGCGGAAGGTAAAGACGCAGGCGAACGAGTGCAAAAAGGACAGAAATTTGGCGAATCTTAAGTTGATAAAAGGTTGAAACAAATAGGAACGAACTCACCAAAGACAGAGCATAAATCCGGCAAGAAAGAAAAATTCAAAAATTCAGAAAAGACTCGAAAAGTTAGAAAATATAGATTTGAGAAATAAAGCGCAGACGCCGCGACGCTGGTTCCCTAGCGCTGTCACTATGCTAATCTTATGAAGAGCGACCTAGCTTGCGATTATCGTCTTTAAATCCAGTTACGATATGTTTGGAACTAGGAAACATTTTAAATGACTTAAATTGGTGGAATCATTCCTGTTAGGTAAACATCAACAGTATTCCTCAAGCATTAATTTTTGACCGATTTGAGTTTCGCGTTTAGCTAATATTCGAAGCTTCAGTTTAAAAGGGTTTCTTAAAACTCAATGTTCAAGTTTTGATATGAACAATTAATTTATCTAAAACAACCAGTTGAACGATGACGTCATACATTGCGTTAAAAGCCTTACCAAAACTTAGTTTAAAACTTTTGATATGTGTCGACTGTCTTTCTGAATTGTTAGCGATCGGGCTTCGAACAGTCGACTTGCCTTATTGATTGTATAAATTATAATTACACGAACTGTTCAATCACGTCAGTACTTGAATCGTCACAGTTTCTAAACCCACGGATCGATTACAAAATTTATAACTCAAACTTACAACTACAGCACAGGCGAGACCTCTGAAACAAATCTTCGCGCGCTCTTTTAAACACCCATTCCCCCAGGCCTTCCTCTATTGCGCAATCGTGGGTTCATCCAAAAAACTCGCTGATTCATCACAACATAGGCCACGCGAGCGCCTACTTGATAAAATGCTCGTCAATAATAATTAATGCTGATGTCCGCCCGCCTGCTTCCACAGCTCTGCCAGCCAATCGCACCACCTCATCATGTGTTCGGTGCATGCTATTCAGCAAATGATTAGCGGTTGCAAAAACAAAATCAAGAAGCCGATGACTCATGGAAATTTCCTATACAAAAGCTCGCTTAAAACTTGCTGTAATACGTTGACAATATGAAAAATGTAATTACCTAGAACGACGAGTTCAGCGGTACCACTGTTGCCGTCTAGATGGCCAAAAGCTCCTTCCTGACAGACATAATGTGTTCCAGCTGACATTGTTGAATTAATGATAAGGTCATATTGACCTTGGGTAGAGTTGTCTATGTAACAGATCTCGAACCAGTTTGGCGAGATCTTATCTCCAGAGAAAATTCTCATCGGTAGGCTTTCACTTACTGGCGCGCTCCATACAATCTTTTTGCTTGTATCATTCGTTTGACATTTCATAACAACTGTCGTTCCTTGAATTACGGCTGCATTTTCCGGTACCGTCGTCAGGAATCCACAGGTCCCTGCTTAAAATGCCAACTTTGCGATACGTTTTTCCACTTTTGTGCTTTATTGATTATTTAAAAGTTTTATCACAAGTAAAGTTCATGTATCAATGTAATGTACTGAAGTACTTTGTATAATTATGTAGTTTATGTAGGTGCATACAATGGTCGCTATTTATTGATATAATTGCAGTTATCAAGATTACAGATCATAGAAACTATAGGTGCATCATTTACGCAATTAAATAAAAATTCAGCTTCAATCCACACAAGCAAAGGTCTACAGCATGCCACTCTGACTTGAAATCTACGGCTTATTTACGACAATATTTAGCTTTATCAATCAGAAACCTAAATTCCAATAAATTAGTGTGGATTCTAATAATCGACTAACTTACCGTTTATTACTCCGGCCGCGAATAATATTATCCACGATGAAGCCATTATGATTCAGATCATGCCTCTTAAGGCCTAGCATATTGTAGTTATCGGCAAAATGAAAATGAAGCTTGTTTCCTTTACGTATATGGTTATATTGCCTTGGCCTACTCCAACTGACCCTGTGTCACATGAACCTCGCAGCAGCGGTAACCAATATAACTTTACAGCGATTGTACTACAGTAATTATCGGATAATTGTCAATAATAATAATGATAATAATAATAATAAATAGTAATAGTAATAATAATAAACGATATTTCAGATCAAATGCACGTTGTATTGCATCTATAAAGCCAACGAAATAGACATACGTGGTGCCAATAGACTCATTAGCCATTATACAAGGTTCAAACTCGCGACAGATAGATGAAAAACTCACGCACACATACATACATGCATGATGCATACATACATATATATATACATACACACATACATACATGCATACACACATACATACATACATACATACACAGACACACAAACATAAACACATACATACACGCACGCATACATATATACATGCATACATACTGTCTGTAATGCTAGATTCCTTTATTTTGTATTTCACCGCTTTATTGCTAGAATTGAAGCTTCACTACGCAAGAATTGACTCTAAAAATACAGTTTTTGCAGGTCTAGAATCCTCCTACACTTCCCAGTTCGTTTGATTGCATGGTGGCATTCCCAAATTTGGTCATATTTCAACGCCCGTGCTAGAAAAACTTCACTGGCTTCCAATTCGCGAGCGCATTCTGCTTAAGAGTTTTATCCTCGTGCGGAACTGCCTTGTAAGTTACGCCTCGACTTATTTACGGAAACTTTGTGTCCCAGTTTCTACCGTCTTCGACCGCAGAATATTGCGGTCAGCGGTTGAGGGAAACCTGGTCGTCCCTCGGGCTCGAACTGCTACAGCACAGCGTCGTTGAACAACAAAGAACTCATAGAACAACATGCCTGATGATCTTCAGACGGAATTCCTTTCACTCTCTCTCTCGCTCCCTCTCTCTCTGTCTTTCTCTGTTTGCCTCTGTCTCTCTCTGTCTCTGTCTCTCTGTCTCTGTCTCTCTGGCTCTGTCTCTATCTCCCTCTCTTTTCCCCAAGCGCTTGAAGACTTGAAGACCGCGTTATTCCCTACTAGCTCGGGAGCATCGGGCAGGGAGTGCCTCTGATGAGTCTATCTTGAAGTGGCTCTATATAAATTCTAAATTACAATTACATTTACAAATGTATACTTAAAACTGTAGCCCTAAGTGCCATGAGCTACTGTTACTGTAACCCAACATTTCAAAACCTACTGTAAGTTTTGGCGCACCGCTCCAGTTTAAGAAAGTTCCTGCATAAGGATGAACATTTAAACAATTTATAAAACGAAGACGGAATTTGAGAATGCTTCTTTATATTCCAAAACGACAGCAAAGAAGTGCTACAATTTAAAAATACATATATACGGCACTAAAAATAGAAAATAACTACTTTTAGTGTGGACACTTACACCCAAGTTTATCCTATGCTATAAGCATATTTTCAAAGCATAGGTACATTATATAACAAGAAATATATTTGCAAATGATTGACTTGTATGTCGACACAAACACTTCTCTTTCACAGGTGCATTCGCCTGCTAGAAAATCCCGAGTACTGTAAAGATTTTTGATTTTCATTGATGGAGGTTTTCATTTTCCTGAAACACGATAGGCTGATGTAAATACCAAAATTAGTCACAAAGCCTTCCACCAAAACTGGGCAACTTTGTGCCTCCTCGGTCAAGATCTGCCAAGTAGCTGAAATGCTGATGAATTATCGGTTCATCAGCATTTTACCTGTCGACTACAAGTTCACATCAACATAGACCACAATCAAATTTATTTTGATTATGTGCAGTGATATGATGCCCACATCCGAAGAATGTAAAGTTCTAATAGGGGCCTATAGCTTAAACATTTCACAGTTCAAAAATGTTAACGGTATAAAAAAATGACACGTAAACAGAAAAATTTGAGTCTACATTTTACAATGGAGTAGTTTAGTTAACTATACTAGATTTACCCTACATATTTAATTGATATACTAAATAATAGAATAGAAGTTACAAAACCTCGGTAAAATACCATTAGGTTCAAACTGATTAATTATGAGTAACTCTGGGACATCGAAAGTAATTTAACTTTCCTATGCATTAGATATAAAAATGGAATGATGTATTATGAGTAACTCTGCCACATCTATGTACACGTCGTCTTTATAACTTCTGTGTACATATCTTCTTCATGACATCTGTTCCTTATAACTTCAGTTCATCACACAATTTCTTTGAATGAACGATTCTTCTATGTGGCTTTACCCACATCCTGATGATCAAAACAAAAACCAAATTATTGAAATACAGCATATATAGGCACAAGTGGGCCGGTATTTGTGTGCCTTTATGGAAGCATTGGATTAGAAAACTTTCAACCGATCAAAATAAAAAAAGTGGTTTAATAGTTGTTTACGTTGAAAAATTACCTAATCTAATGGTTAAAATGCTTAATATTTTAAGATTAGCTACAAAATAAACATTAAGTAAACTAAATAGATATTAGGTCTCGTTATAAGTACTGAATTTATCTATTTTTTCAAAAACGGGCATTATCCTAGTACATTTTAATAGTAACGATTTTGGACAAACACAAAGCAAATCCGAAGCTGACAGAAATATTACAAAATGATTTCATGAAGAATAAATTGCTAAAATTATTAGTGTGTCTTATGAATAGGTTGTTGTTTTTAAATCCTAGGCCTGCTGATATACCAATTGATATCAAATTACGACAGCAATCTTGGCTAACTAGAAAGTTGTGGAGTGGTCGAGCTTAAACTTCCTATTGAAGTCTAGGAAGCCATTCATTTGCATACTTGAACGCTATTTATTATGTAGGTCAAATATATGTATATTATATATTATGTACTATGTGTTATAATTCTTTTCTAATGGTTATTGTATAGGAATTTTGGTTCCTCGGGCTTACAGCATAGCCTGTCACGATCCAGCTCAGTCATGTGGATATGCTTGAAGGAGCACTGCAATATTAAGCGATTTTCTAAATCGATCGACTGACAACTGGTGGTTTTCACAGTAATCAGATTCCTTCTGCAAATTTCACATGTGAGTTATCTTCAGATGAACATTACCGTATGTAGGAAACTTTGAGTCTGTGTTTGATCTTCCACTTCCACCAATTTTGCACGGCGAATACAGGGACCTGAAAGAAGAAACCCCTTTTGTGATAGAACAAATGTTATCTTCTCACTTATTAACTTCTTCTTCAGTGTTCTGCCATTCGGCAGGTCCAAGAGTCCAACGACGCCACTCTATTCTGTTCTGTTCCCTTTCTTTAACTTTTTTGTATCTCCGTCTTCCTTCTTTATCCATCATCCAGTCCAATCATCCAGTCCAACAGCATTTTTTTTGGTCTTCCTGGAATCTTCTTTCCTTTAATTCTTCCTTCAATCTCTGTTCTCACGAGAGAATTTCCACGCAGTATGTGACCAATCCAGCTCATTTGTCTCCTCCTTATTGACACTGGTCAATACTGATTAACTATAAATAACTTATTCGTCTTTCTCTGATTTTTATGATAGCGTATGACTCAAAAACGTATAAATTTTTATAAATGTAAGCACGCAGAAACTTAATATTCGTAACTTATTAAGGATTAGGAGTCATTTCGCGTCATTCCGCTTTCTGGATTGTTCATCTGGCTTTTCGCAGATTCTTGGAAGTTTTTTGGACAAACTCGTCAACTATTATTCCAAAACATGGAGATTTCTTGAGCTACAGATGATGAATTAAATTAGTGTATTCGTTTTCTTAAGCGAAAGTCAGATGTGCTCAAAATTGCAGCTAGGTTCAGATCAGCGAGGCTGATCAAATTGACATTTCCTGTTTGACCACGCAATTTGTTGCTTGTCACCGTTGGCATAGAAGTTGAAAAATAACTTATGACAACGATTTCAGTAGAAGCAACCATCTTTTGATGCCTTATGCATTATGATAACGGCGTCATATGAGTTATTAGAATAGAGTAGAATATATTATGTCATGTCAGGTCAGGTGAGATCAGATCAGATTTGATTAGATTAGACAACCTTGTTATATTACTAGTATCAGCAATATTGTGGTGGTAGACGCTGGTAATAACTTGTAGCTAGAGGAAAAATTATGGTTTCCTAAATTCAGGATTTTAAGAACATCGGTCACCTGCAAATGAATTAACTTAACCAAAATAGAAGCTATTGGTAAGTTGTTACCTTTAAAGTAACACACTATCGATATGATAACCAGTAGTCCAAGGCCTATAGTAAGGCAAACTGTGAGGCCAACTATGATCGGTATTTTCGATGTTGGTTTTGTAAATGCTGTAGTTGAAAGTGCGGCAGATACGACATTGTTATCGCCTTTATCGTCGGTTTCCCTGTCTTTCGAGCCATCATTCTCTTCGTGTGTCTTTTCTGTGGATGAGTGGTTTTGCATTTTGTCTAGCAGAATTCAGGCACATTGAAATATAGTTCAGCCAAAAATTCATTAAAATATAATGCCAGAATGTGTAATGTTTTTCGCAACCAGTTTATTTTTGCTTTATTTTGAATGCCAGATGCAGTGCATTGGCTGACTAAATTGCAAATACGAACTGAGTATAAGAGCTTGTTAATCATGGGAGACCTTTGGGCCGCATGTACTGTTCAGTCATCCTTCTGCATTTTCAGTTCGCAAATTCCCTCGTTCTATCAACAGAGGGCGACTTGCTATCTCCCACTTGGAAACGTCCACTGTGCAACATGAGAGCTGCGCCGTAGTGGACCAATCAGTGTAGGTTAAGTATGAAAGTTTAATAATTTCTTGCTAGATCAAGATGTACAGTAGTATGCGTCAGAAGTGCTGTTTCTAATATAGAATACTCAAATTGCAATTCAAAAGTTCTAGTGCGCTTCTCTATGGACATTCCTTAGTGGCATTTGCGCACCTGCAATTTTGAGTCGCCATAGAATAAGAGGGTTTTCAATAAAACAAGCAAACAAAGCAGTTAATCTCTTAACATAGCCATTTCATTATTATTGTACTTGATGTTAAAGTTAAGAAAACTGAGGTTAACGAGGTTAACTTCTAGTTTGCAATAATTAGTAACGCGTAATATTAAAATAATTAGTGTAAAGGTGCATGTATAGATATGACTATTTATATAGCGTGTTTTAAGAACCTGACAATGAAACTAGTCTTGACTATCTGACAGATCTAAAAGGTGCAATTTAATGCCAATTTAAGGCCTACAATATGCGTTTGGTTCAAGAACATTTACATGCAATTTCCGTTGGGAAGTAAACTTTTCACAAGACTATTTTGGTCTTTATCAAAAGCATAGTAGTGAATTTACCATTCGAAACTTTCAACGTTGCTGATGCTGAGTCGGAACCCAATCCTTCATCGTCGATGCATATATACTCCCCTGCATGCCGCTCAGCCACACTTTCTATAACTAAGTTATACGTTCCATCACCATTCACCTTTTCAATTTTATATTCGGAGCTGTAAATTGGCGACAATACGCCACTGGAATAGATCTCTTCTCTTTTCCCATTTTCTGGAATGAAGTGCCAGTCAACGCTGAAGGATAAACTCGTCCTGCATTTCATTACTACCCGTTGTCCAATCAGAAATGTCTGAGTCTCCGGTCTTTCCAATAGTGAACCAGTCACTGATGCCCGCAAGCAACAACACACACACGACCATAATGCTGAAATGACACGAACGTAACATTAAACTCAATTTTGACATTTTTCTGACCACTCGTAACAGAGTGGAGGCTAAGACATTTGATTTGAGATCATTTCGGCTTCTGTAAAAGTAAAAGCTTCATGTAGAGCATGAGGCTTTTAATTAATTCAAGATTTTGACATTAAAATGATAGAAATAGAACATCTGGAGGATTTAATGCGTGAATGGAAAGATCAGTTAAAATTGGCCACAATGGAATGAGGAAACACTGGAAAACAGCTTTATTTTCAGTATTTCTCTTAAATTTTAATGTAGGCCTCATATTTAAAGCTAATATCACTAATCCAATAAATGTAGTTTTGACATTAAGCTGATTGCATTGCTAAGCGATAGAGAAGTACATCTACAAATTTCGCTGCAGAATAGGCCATGTGTATTGATTGCAATTGTAGGCCTTTTCGTTGCTACCGAAGAACAGAGGGTTTCTTAATCATAAGAAACGACACGGCTCGTATATTTACTGCAATAAGCTCTACAAATTCTACAACCAAAAACTTACCTTGGTCAAAAATTATTTTCCCCATAGGTCTTTGCGACCTTTAGATATTAGGCCTAAGTTAGGCAAATTTAAAACCTTCAGATTACTGAAAAATCAAATACAAATGATCTCCAAACAGAGCCTATAGGCCCAACCTTCATAAGGTATGCAGCAGTGGGTCATACCTGTATGGACAGGTGTAGGCTACTTAACATAGCCTTCAGTGTAGAATCTATTTAGACAAGTTTTATAACCACTTGAGAGGTTTTACAACGCGCTATATATAATGCTTTCATACATATGCCTACATATACAGTTTAATACCTACATACGTACATACATGCATGTATGCATAAATATATACATGCTAAATTTCATATAAAATGCTAGATTCATGCTAGATTTCATAGAAACCATACACAATAGATGATATGCTAATCAATCGCTTTAAGGTAATAATATAATTACAGTAACACTTAGGCTGCTACTTGTCCGTGTCTGAGTGTAAACTTTGTGCGTGTGTTTGCACTGTGCAATGACGATTTGTATAGCGCCGTAAGTAGTAAGCTTTCTTTACAGTTACTTGCTGACTGCAGCCATATACGGCATTTGTGCAAACGTACTTATTAGCCAAGTGATCAGACTGTTCAAAGATGCGGAATGTCTGATGGCATATCACAGTAGTTGACACCTTCTGTGACTCATTTAGGCTACTCCATAGGCCTAACTCTGACACAGTGACTGTACTTAATTAGGTTACTGGGTTTTAAGCATGTGTTTAGAATCTCAAAAGTCTGATGTGTGCCACTTGCAGACACTGAGTCATGTTAAACTTATTTAATTTGAATGACGTGGATTCAATATAGAAATAACATTATCGTAATCGTAATCGTAATCACGAGATTTCTACAGCGCCAAACGAAAGCCACGTCACGGGGACTAGCTTGTTCACAGGCTGTCAGTCAAAACAAAATCGATAGGCAAAGAGGGTTCGGTTCCAGGTCAAGATCCAAAAGTCAGGCAGAGAGACAGCGTGGCAGCTACAGTGGGTGATGTTTGGGATTGGTGCGGAAAGATAGATGAGGAAGAAAAGTAAAGAGTGAGCAATTCTTCATGCATGGCCGCCTACCAACACTGAAGTTTAATATAGACATGTCAGCATTTTCTGTTCTAGTTGGTGTATCGAAGCAGACATGATTTTGCAGAATGTTCGTACAGTCAGCAAAAATCACCATTCGAAAAAACAAAAGCTTCGGCAGGCGAAAATCCTGCATTATTTTCTGCATGGTAGGTTAGGCTATGTTCTATTGCTGCTTATACGCAGCTGCATTGGCGGATCCAGGATTGTTTACGTGGGAGCATGGGGATTTCCAGAGGGGCGCCCGTTATGGCAGTCCACCATGCACGGGTCTAGTTTGAGGGGCGCCGACATATAACCAAAAGGGGCGCGAGAGCTAAACCTATATAGCTAAATACGCCACTGCGCAGCTGTAGAGCATAATTTATCCATGTGATTATAGTAGCAGCTACGATAGTCTTTTCGGCACGCATACAATGAACTTCAGTGCAGCTGTGGTAATAATATAAGTCCCAGGCAAAATAATGTCATTCGTTAACACAGTCTAAACAGGAAAACATTAATTGTTGTGGCCCACGGTGGTCCTTTCTCTTACTTAAACCTAGATGTCATGGCTTTCATCACAAATCTAACAAGTTATATTTGTGTTGCAATGACAACAAACACTGAGGTTTCCGGGTTGGATTCGACTTCATTTTTTGCAGCAAGGAGTATATAGGCCTATGGCTGTTAAAATGAGAACCGGGGCATCTCATGATGGAAAATTGGGAGTTAAGCTGTATGTGCTAAGCTTCATTTTAATGATCTATGTTACCTTTTTCTTCCCTATATTTCTGTTTAGATGCAGATGGTTGAAATCAAAATCTCGTCATTATGAATGTGTGCAAGTAATCAAAGCCAAAAAAACTTAAATAGTGACATGTTAAGTGCATTCTATATGTCCGAATCAAGATATTCTCTTCCATCGACACATTTGTACCCATCACGAGCAACTCGGAGATTCTAACTACTTACTAAGAACGAAGCCAGGCCCAAGCAGCAAACAGCCACAAAGAGGGTTACAGAGAAACGGGAAGAATATCGACTGAGGTTATACGTTGCTTCTACGTAGCTACGTTCAGCTGTTGCAATATTCTCCCTGCATCTGCTAGTCTTATAGTATTTCAAAGGTCCAGGTTTGCTACTTTACTTGCTGGATGAGTGAGTGAACGATCAAAAACTTGAAAGGAAGCACGATCTTATGCAAGTGAGTGGGCTATTAGAATATCAGTCAGTCAGTCAGTCAGTCAGTCAGTCAGTCAGTCAGTCAGTCAGTCAGTCAATCAATCAGTCAGTCAGTCAGCTAGCCCGCCAGCCAGCCAGCCAGTCACTTACTCGATCAATCAGTCACTCAATTACCCAGTCAGTCAATAGCAAGAGGGTCATTCTAGCCCAACTCAACCAGTGCCTCCCACCCGACCATCTCAGAATTAGCTGAACTTTTAACCACATATTGCACGATGAATTGGATGGAAATGTCCAAACATTTTTCTGCAATATTAAAATACATTCCAAGATATCGTTGATTCCGTGACCCCACCCTCCGAAGGCATTTTGCGAAACTTCTTTATGTTCACTTTTTGAGAATTTATATCGCTAGAGCTGTTAAACCAAATTAGATGATTGTTTTAAGTTGTACATTTCCTAGCATAGATTACAAAAATATAATAATTATTATTGTGTCCCATCATTTCAGCTGCATTAAATGTCGAAGGTTCTTTCATATTCATGTTATTTATAAATTTTGCAACACTCAGTGATCAATTTCTCCGAATGTACCAGGCCAATGCATTCAATTTTTATATGTATACTGTCGCTGAGGCTGGCAATTACTTGGCAAAGTTTGACTTCATTACTTAATCACATCTAGTGGATATACGCTGTCAAAGTTCACCAAATTTGACAAGAGGGTCAAAGAGAAAAGATATTCCTAAAAAGAGTCATAAAATATTATTTTTTATTGCATTTTCTGATAGAACATAGATCAATTAGTTTATGAAAAAATTTCGTGTTCGTTGGCGGTTTATCAAACTACATATGATGAGATATTCTGTGGAGCGCTAAGCATCTAACAGTGTCAAAATAGTGTCATTTATGCATGCAGCTTCGTACCTTTTAAAAGTTTTTCTGTACATAAGGTGAAAATTTAGTTGTTACAGTCTTCCATACTGAATCGCCCAACTGGTAGCCTTCTGACGTGTGCTATTACTGCATGCTCGAGGTGCTGGCACAAAACAAAGGACATGGGGAATGGAACCCAGCATATGTCATCATGTCTTGGCCAAATCAGATGATAGCCTCCCCTCCTCTGTGTTCTTGTCGTGAATTTGACGAATACGTTTTCTCGTTCGTCTAACCGGTCTGTGATCACTCCAACGTACTACGTTTGGTCATATATTGCTGTCACATACTGCCCAGTTTGATAGGTAGTGGCATCCAGTCTGTCCTCAGTTACTTGCTGTGATTCCTCTGTCACACCCATAAGAAAAGTCAATTACTTGTAGTACGGTAGAGTTGGACTATCAGAACATCACGGGCCGCAGAACGCAGTTTGTCGACCTGGCTGGCTCGATACAGGAATAACAAGCTCTTTGATGTATTCTGGGGCCGAGCAGACTATAGAGACTCGCCTTTTGAGGTTGAGTTTGAATTCAATTCTATCTTCAAGTGTATCTCGCATATAGTTCGAGATATACGGAATTTTGACAAGTTGGCCAACATCCTGGGAATAGACTGAAACTGGTGAATTTTATTCTTCAGCAGGCTTGCAAGAACTGCATTACAATAGTACAAGCGCGTCATGATAAAGGGATGAACAAGTGTCACAGCGGCTTCAGACGATAAATTAGACAAACTGTCGCAGTTTGTGAAAACAGGACCTGCAGAGGAAATTGACGTTTCTATGGTCTCATGGAGGAAACTTAAGGCGGTTAACTTTCTGGCACCCTGTTGAATGCCTTTAATGAAAGCTTTATATGTAACAACGAACGGCACCAACATTTTCTCAAAACAGGCCTACTTTGTAATACTGTAGTAAAGTATCCCATATCCCACAGGTGAGATGTAGAGGATCCGCTCATTTCCTTTTTTATGCCCTTGAGCGGGCAATGAACGAGTCCCAAGGTCCTGGACACGGGGCTATTGCTTCGTATGACTTGCCGTTTACTTCCCAGCTGACGCCGGTACCAAGGGGGTGACAAAGGCACGGTGTGAGGAAACAACTTGCCCAGGGTCGTTACACGGAGTCGAACTGCAAACGGCATGATCATTGACCAAACGGGTTACCGATTGATCACCGTCCCGCGCTAATATTGTAGGCTGAATTGTATAAAAATGTTTATTCTGTATGTGCACAATAACAATGTAAAATGAATTTTACTGTTCACTACTAACGAGTATGGCATGTGGGTATGCCAGAAATATTAATCGAATTTGATGATCAGCAGCAAACATGCATTTCTACGTAGCAATGGCATATTCAATGGAAAGCCAGTCTGCGTTGGCCCCAGTTCCGTGCAGGTTATTTTTTCCAGTTGAAATTTAATTAGTGTAAAACAACTTCCCGAACTACCAGACGTGCATACTTTAGAATCTTCGTCAAATGACTGCAGTGGGAACCAACCTGTTGCGACACTTAAAAATTTAGGCTAATAGTGGCATATTTTCCTGCCGGCATGCTTGATCTCATTGTTGCATCTTTTGTCTAGTGATGAATACTTCAGTGCCACTCTATGGTGGCCAGCCGGAAACTTATATGTCTCAAACCGACTAATAATGGCCCATGTATCCATCCTGTCAGCTTCAGATTGACAGTCTCGTCAGCAGAAGCACTCCTTCTTTTGCCTTCTAAGGATCTCATCTAATAAACTGAAAAATGAGCAGAGTCGAGGCCATACGGTGGCTATAGAAAAAGTGCCTATTTACAGCTGTTACTGCGTGTTCATTAGGGTTTACATGATTAGGTCTACTACAAAAGATGACGCATTGACCATGGACATGTGTATACTCAAAGGATATTCCTTCAGCATTAATCTACTCCGATCATAGTCTTAATATATGATCATAAACATGATCATATATCACCAAGTACTTTCAACACACTCCTAGAAACAGCACTGTACAAGATTAAGGAAAATGATGGAGTGTCGGTCAGCGTCATAAGGATCAATAATCTTTGCTTTGCTGACGATATTGACCTGATTGGAGAAGACTAACAATGATTGGAGCACACAGTGCAAACGCTGAACGAAGAAGGAAAGAGATATGGCATTACCATTTATTTTGAAAAACAAAAACAATTGTATTTGGGGAAAAGAATTTAACAACGAAGATGGTTGTGGACGGCATTTAGTTGGAAAATGTTGAAAAGTTTACATACCTTGGATGTATTGTGACGTATGACTTGGACAGTAAGAAAGAAATACTATTCAGATTTGCAATGGCGACAGCAACACTGAAATCTATGTATAAAATCTGGAAAAACAAATCATAAAGCTGGAGACAAAACTGAGCTTTCGGAAAACATGTTTTCTCAGTAGCACGTTACATGTATATGGATGTTAGGCTTGGGTAATAATGAAAGCCGTTGAAAGAAGGATACTGGACTGCTAGAGAAAATGCTATGGGAAGATGATGAAAATAGGATGGACTCAAAAGGTGAGCAATGCAGAACTATACAGACGGATACAACTCAAAGAGAACTTGATGCAGAAGGTAGTTCAGAGGAAACTGGAATTATTTGGTCACATAAGCAGAATGAGCAACGATAGGAAGATCAAGACATTAGTGTTCGAAATGATGGATGGACCAAACAAGAGGGGACGACTTCACAAAATGGGTAGACGACATAATGGAATGGTGTGGAACATCACTCCAGGAGCTGAGCCACGCCGCACTGGAAAGACAACAGTGGAAGAGCATAGTGAGAATGGCAACGGACACCTACGGGCATTGTACCCATGGTTGATGATGATGATCACAATGATGATGATTATAGTTCCGTGATTTCTACAGCGCCTACGAAAGATAAGTCACGAGAACCAGATTATTCACAGGCGCTCAGTCAAAGCAAACTCGATAGGCAGAATGGTCAGAATCGGTTCCAGGTCTAGACCCAAGAGTCAGGCAGGCAGTCGGACGGCAATGGTGGATGGTGTTTGGAATTGGAGTGGCAAGATACATGAGGGGAAGAAGAGGCAATCATAAAACTAAAATGATAGTAACTTCAATTTCTTAGGCCACGGCACATAAAGACGTGTGGCCACACCGCCTGTCCTCTCCCTCGCTGTCTGATCTTTCCAATGATGTACTCACTCTCTAGCCGAGTTCGCCAGGAAGCGCTCTTGGTGCACAAATCTTTAAATGCAAATATCTTTCTATCCTCTCACGTCAAAAATAACTGTGAATATAAGACTAGTATATAGGCTCATTTTACTAGAATAGTATTGTTTATTGTAATCGTACTATTGCTGCGCTGATGTCGGCTAAACATACTTCTGTGTCTGGATGGCAAACAGCAAAAAATATTCATCATTCTGGCGATTCAAAGCAGAATTAAAATTAAGGTACTCATTCACTCACTCACTCGCTCACTCACACTCACTCACTCACTCACACACTCAATCCCACCCACCCACACACTCATTCACTCACTCACTCACTCAGCTAACCAAACTCAGTTAGTCACTAAGTCAGTCAGTCAGTCAGTCAGTCAGTTTGTTGTAAGAACGAAAGTAAGTACATTTTAAAATTCATTTTATGCAAGTAACTCAGTTTGTAAAGAAGCTAAATATTCATAATGTACAGAAAGCACAACATTTCTTCCAAAAGAAACGACGACTAAGCATATTGTCTAATTATGGTATTGTTTATAATTATACTTACGCGAAGACAACATCAAGATTTATTTTTTCCACAACATGCATTGTGACAACGTACAGCATGCAATGTATTCGACTGCAAGGGATCAAAATTCAAAATCTCAAACACCAAAAACCTAAACTGATCTCAGCTGATAAATACTTAGAAACAGAGCATCGTTTTAAAATAACTTAACAGCAAGTTTATAGTCCAGAATTACACAAAGCAAGCCTTCAAAAATGATGGTGAATACTGACACAATACTTCATTACAAAAGAAACGGACTACTATTCTTTGGATCTGTGGTGGTGCAAAGGTGCTATAAGAATAGCACCAGACACGAGCAATGCCGTGTTACAGCATCGGACTCATGCTGATTACACTTCTCTCAAGTATTTGTTCATTAAGTTGACTATGTTGTGTTTTGGCTCGTTATAAATAGTCAATGAATGAGGCCTTTATGATATATATAAGTATATATATATTAAAGTTTATTTCCAATAAGACATTAATTTACAGAAATGCAGTTTCAAAGAATGTCAAAACTAACCTACTTATGAATAATTAATGACCTCCCTCACACTTGAAGAATTTCTTTGAAACTCGATTCCTTTCGTCGTCCATTGGATGAAACCCCCGTAGTCTGGTTTTCTGACGCATGACCGTGCATTTCGCTCTTTTCTTCAATAGCTACGTAATGGCGTCCTCTCTAGCAGACGTCGGTTCGCCCGTCGAATTCATTCACGGATTTCTTGCGATTTCTTGGATATAACTTTGTAATGACCACTTCACCGACTTCTAACTTGTTTCAGCGATGGTTCCACCGAAAAATACAACTTAACTTTTGATAAGTTTTAACGGATTTAGTTCGACAACTTTGCGTTGCAATAATCGTCCGTTCACCGTCTTTTCAGACACGTCTCGACTACAGATTTCTTTCACCATTCGCTTACGACCGAACTTACTCTCTTTCATTCGGTAAGACTTACAGTTTACTATGTCGAAACTATGACACAATCGCAAAGTCTCACGGTAATTAATTACGCTTACTTCACCGTATCTTGAATTTTAATCGAGAAATGTGAAGGCACTTTACATGGTCTTATCCTTTCTGGGGCCAACGTAAGACTGTTGATTTCCGAACGTTCTTTCCTTAAATACGCCTCACAGATCGTCTGCTAATCCGTGACGTAAACATTTAACCAAGCGAAGATGTGATCACCTCATCCGTTTCCATGGTAAAGTGTTGTGTGTATAATCCATGGCGGCTTTCGATCTTGACGATTCACCGTTCATAACATTTCCATTGGACGTTTGAGTTGTATAGAAAACGCTCAGTCAAGACAGCACAAATCCCCATCTAAACTGAATCTAGCTAACTACTTAAGCTGGCCTTTAATATTAAAGTCCTATTTACTCTATAACTGGCCGGCTAAAATCTTAATCAACTATTGTGACTAATCTATACATTGCAACTTAACACTAACAAATATGTAGATGAAAAGCATAAGAACCCAAATGCGTTATTGAAAATGCATTAGCTTATGTATGGTTATATGTGTTAAACATGTTGAAGAAGGCTAAAAAAGTAAATACCTTGATGAAAAATGACTAGATTAAACACTTCTATAAAAATGACTAAATTAAATACTCTGATAAAAAAATTAGATTCTGATGAGCACAGGCCTACCTTTGGTGTGAGCGCTTGTGTCGCAAAGTCACTGCTTAGCCACCTATATTACATTCATGTAAATTGATAAGAACGTTAGTAACAATAACTATAAAGTCGTAAAGCCAACTTAATGTCAAACTGTCTCATTATGATCAAACTTTACAACATCAGTTTATAACTCATTTCAACGAACTAATATAATTTAACAAATATTCTACTAAATAAACTTCTTGTGGCAAAAAGAGAGACTTTTAAAAACTCAAACCGCTTAATAACTTTACGAATATCGTTATAATCGGTGGATTTGAAATTCTCTGATGTAATCAAACCCAATTATTTCCTTGTATCATTCCGGTTTTTTAATAATATCAATAGATTAACAGTCGACAAACAGGCCAATAGCGATCACTTATTTAATTTAAATATACTAACGGTGGGGTATAAGCTCAGCTCATGGCTTTCTGATTAAAGCTCGCTATAGAGAAAACAAAACTTGTATTTATTAGGTGCGGTTAAATACCAGACTCACTGAAACAAATAGAAGACGCACCGAAACTCCACTTATGTGTGCATCATTTTGTGCAAATAAAGATTGAAAATCATCAGCAAGAGTAGCATATCCAAACTCCTCAGCCTCTCTAATATCAACCGGCCTGCCTGCAAACAACAACCAAAACAAAGTAGGCCTAAATTATTAGTAAGAAATACAGTATCAGATATATCATATCGATATTATTCAGCTTTATAAAAAGTTGCACATTCCGTGGTTTAGTCCCATAACTGAAAACAATAACCTAGGCCTATATGAAACAGCTATCATTAAAAATGCATGTCGTGTCAAGCACTGCGGTAAATGAGCAAAACGGAAACTCTGCAAATGAGGAAATAACTTATCAATAAAAATAATGCTTACTTAACGACATGGGGTCTATTCACTGCAGCTTGCACTCTGACACTACATAGTGACAGTTAGGCACGGTAGCTAATTGGTTAGAGCTATCGGCTTGTAACGCGGGGTGTGTGTTTGAGCTTCCCCTCGAACTCTTGCTCTGAGAAAGTCCTTCCTCACAACTACTCAGCGCCATCGTTTGGGGCTTAGTCATTTGATACTGGCGCTTAATAGATGCAGAATTCTAAATGTGGCTTTATAAACTGACATGAATACTTAGCAATAGTGCCAGATAAACTCAGATATCGTTTAGCTTCCACTTAACCACAGTATGGCATATAAACACTTCTGGTTAGCGATCAAGTAAAGTATGACTTCATTCACCTCGATGGCCGCCTGTTTCACCCACTTACGGGCCACATAGTACACTGTACAACAGACTTAAAATCTTTAGGAAAACAATTTGCTGTATGGCCATTCTAGACATGCACGACCATCTGGTCGTTTGAATATGTAGGAAGCTACATAGAGGCTTCACGAAAGCAAAGCGGCAACTAGAACTTGTTTTACAGGTTTTACAGACCTAAGCATTACAGGTATCGTCAAGTTGTGTGTTGCATAAGTCAAATGCTAAACCAGGCGACGGCAACCTATGGCACACGCAAAACTATGTGGCATACGAAGAGCCTTCAGATGGCACGCTTAGCGGCTCCAGAAATCCTTTACTAAAATATCCATGCAGTAAGGTAAACAGCCATATCAAGGACAGAACAATTAAGAAATGCAGGATAATTATGTTTTTATCGAGGCTATAAGGCTACACTGCAAAAAATCCGTTTTTTACGATTCACTTCCCCGTTTTCTTTAAGGCGAATCAGCCGTTTTTCAGTCTACGTGCAGTTCCCCGTAATTAGCCTCAATCCTGCTCACTTTTCAATGATTTTATTGCATGAGATCCTTAACCACCCGTTTGAATGGATGCCACGCCATTTAAAATCCCTGTGCAGTGACCGTGCTAGTCGGAGATTAAAACCTCTGAAATATAGCCACCGTCGATATGCGAACGGGCATCCTCACTCACAGAGGCGCCTTGACGTACGATTCAACCAATGTAGCTAACTAGACTGTTATCTTACCTCAACTTGCAAGTAGCTGAATTCAATTTCAGTTCTGCTTTGAATGATGAATACTTGTTGCTATTTGTCATTCAGACACCAAGGCATGTCCAGCCTACTGCAGAGCTGCAGTATTAAGAATACAATAAGCATTCAGAGGCCCGGGAGCCATGGCGTCAAAGGCACCGATGCTAACACAAGTTTTGGTTCTGTGACGCCGAGACAATAGCATGCTCACAACGTTTTTGGGCAACGGAGATATCTACCTATGCCACTGAACAAACAATAATACTATAAAAATAATAGAGTGATAATATATTCTCGGTGACGGATCCAATGGAGGCCAATCCTGCCATGCCCCCGTTTGATATTTACATAGGATGTAGCCCCCTATCCCAAAGTAGGCGATGATCACTACGGGATCTTTTATGAAGAAAATAAAATGACGTGCAATCCGCCACTTATGTCCCCATTCTCCGTGTCATTCCCATGCCTGCTTGTTCCTGTGTCGTTGACCTCACACGCCCAGACGTCGCTAGCCGCGAGGGGAACATTCTACCATGCAGCCCGCCCGGTGTCGCTTGGGGGACTGGAAAGGATCCGCCGTGTAGGGTTAGAGTTACACAAAGGATCCCACACATACAATTGTATACCACAAGCAACTTTTATACAGTAATGTGCACACCGGCGAAATAAAAATCGTAACATTGTATAAATGGCTCAACTATGTAACAATTTTTCGTCGATGCCATCGGATATCTGTCAGTATTCGTTTAGCGGTCATTTAGCCAAACATATTTTATACAAAATAAGTGAAAATGTCTGGAGATCCACATCTCAAGCGTTTGAAACAGACGACACTGTCATTTACAAAGATGAAGACGGTAAATCTGGCATAATTTCGTTTTCATCACATTTTTCTGTAAACCCATATACATATATATAAGAAGTAGTTTCTAGCTAATAATTGCAATTTGGCGTCCAAACTCACCTGTTTTCGTCCAAACAGAACTGTCGACTTTAAATAACTTATCAGTCAGTTTGCTAAACTTTCCGTTTAAGAAATAAATTTATCTAATATGTTGTATCAGGCAGTTCTGGCAGTACAGCTTAGCCCGGCACAGATACTTGACTTCTCGGTTTTCGACCCGGCCTGTCCAACTAATTCACTTTGAAGCGACCATTAATTGACGCATTGTGTGTTGTAATAGTGGCGTTATAGAAGTATTCAGATTAGGTTACATTAGAAGTAGTAAAGTAGTAGTAAATTGATGTAGTGTAATGCACTTCACAGAAATGTAACTTTGATTCCAACACAAATGCTATGTCGGAGAGACCGGGTCAGGCATTCAAATGAAATCCGCAGAGGTCAGGTTATGCATTATTTTCAGCTCTTTATCAAAATCAAAAGACTTCAATGAGATGGTAAGGCTAAAAATGTTTAAAAAGTGGTGATATGATGAAAGAAGGAAATCGGGATAAGCGGATTTAGCAAGCAATACAAGTATATGAAACAAAGTACAAATACCACAACCAGATTGAACTATATATATATATATATAGCTATTAATTTTAATATATCTATATTAAAATTAATAGTTATGTAAATGCTCTCAGCTTCAAAGGGCTTTGCCCCTCTAACTCCTGACCACCGGCTTTCCCATGGACCCAACTGAGGCTTGGCCCCATACGCCCATTTGGCCCCCCTTATAAACCTGGATCCGCCAGTGTATACTCTGATATTATGTCACAAATTTTGCAAGTGACGAAATATTTCTTTAAAATATAGGCTCGTGAAGACTAAAAGTTTCCTATTCGAGTGTATCTAGTATAATAAAAATAATAACAAAAACAACAAAAACATTCTCGTAGATTATATCGGATATAGTGTATAATTCTATCCACTTTAGGTCTGTACTTGACTGAGGTTGGCTCATACAACTTTTAAACACTTCCCGGGCAACTGCAAGCATTAAGCAGTATCCTAGCATTCTATTAAATGTGCATAAACAGTAGTTTTACATTAACATTTGATTTTAATATCACAGGATAGAAAGATATTGAAGATAATGCGTCTTAGCGAACTCATCTATAAAGTGAGTAGACCATTGGGAAGATAAGACAGCGTAGGGAGAGGATTGGCCAGTGTAGTCACCTATCTTCATATGCCGTGCCCTAAGAAATTGAAGTTGCTAGCACTTCAGTTTTATGGTTGCCTCTCGGAACAGCACTGTTCTCTTAGGGCCCATCCATATCTTACGTACGCAATGAGAAGGGGTGATCTGATTTACGCGATTTTGCGTACGGGTGCGTATGGCGAGTGGGGTGAGTCTCGACAAAATGTGTACGTGCGCAAAATAAATTTCTAATTATGACGTCAGTTTAACCTATTTATAACACTGTATTATCCAATAGTCGTCCGATGGCATTTATTACAATATATAAAAGCCATGTACAGTTATTCTGTGCTGTGAACCAGACACTACAGCGCCACCTACTGACAAAGGAGCAAAATAAAAACTATTAACACAATCGATCTCAGCCCAAAGATTTATTAATCAAAATTAAGTACATGTTTACAGATGATTCCCAAGTAATATTATCCTTAGTACTTAGCCATACATCGAGAATATTTAATGTCGTCACTACCGTAAAACACACCAGGTTGTTCAGACACACAGTTACGGAATATTAAAATCAGAACTAAAAAAAAATCACTGAATATATTCCTGCTTTATCAATTTTATGTAGTAGGCCTATTAAAACTTTTCAAAATGTAATTGTTAGTGTTGTTAGTAGTTTTTTCTTCATAACAATTAACATATTTTAGCTAGCAAATACATGTCTAACACAAATAAATAGTAGACTATGACAAAATAAATGTCTTATAGATGACTTTAGCTAATTAACTTTTGTAAAGAGGGGTTAGAGAAGCTTGGTTGTCCGTTCGCATGGGGAAAGGGGTCCACAAAATGTATGAGATGAGATGCAACGGGGGAGGGGAGTATAAAAATATAATTTTTTGCGTACGTAATATATGGATGGGCCCGTACAAACATCCACCTTTGTTCCAAGGTTTTCTAAGCTAAATATAAAAACATAGGAAATTCCGTGGATTAAGCCATCGGAAACATGGAAGAAGGATTATTCCATGAGCACCAGTCCATGCGCCATCTGTTTTAATCTTAAACTCGAAATTTCTATAGCGTCTAACGATAGTTAAGTCGTAGGAACCAGCTTATTCACAGGCGCTCAGTCAAAACAAAATCGACAGACAGAAAGGGTTCGGTTTCGGGTCAAGATCCAGGAGTCAGGCAAGCTGGAAGTCAGACGGCTACTGTGGGTGGTGTTTGGAATTGGATCTCCACTAAAGATACGGGGACAAAGACGAATCAGGATAGGCTCAGCGGAAGAGGAGTGTTTTCAGTTTTGAGTGGAAGACATGGGCAGAGATTATAAGGGGTGAAGTGATAGTGAGTTCGTATGATGGATCAGGTAATTGCCTTAATTCTGGCGGGAATTCTAGTCATGCAGACCGCAATCAACACACTGTTAGGTAGTCATATTGCTGCGCCTTTGTAAAGGTTCTAAAAATGCGCTATATAAATGCTTCGATGCATACATATATACGTTTACACTAGTAGATAACAGTACTTGCCTCATACTTAGATACTATTCACTGAGCACTTGCTTTCCGCTTAGATCACGCGTCTGCAGCCATAAAATTGATTAGCAACCAGCATTATTCGAGGTTCCGTCGACTCCTGCTATCCAATCTCCTTGTTGATGAATGAATAACCACAGGAAAATGTCGCGCATTCTTTCCGTTTTCTAAAGTTGCTAGGTTGACGATTAACGCTGTTTTCTTTTCAGGCTAAAGCAACGCACATTTACCAGAATTGATGGCGATTTCGATGCCTCGTTTCCAACTAACCACAGTCAGTATGTATCATTTATATACGCACTTACATTTACATCTCTTAACTGCATAAATCATATACCACTATATACATTACACAATAGTTGATATTAAAGGCTTAACTTTTTAGTTTGAAATTCACTTTTATGTATGTAACAATTTGAAAGCAATTTAGATTTTTACAGTTCTTTAAATACGAAACTAGTCTAAATAAAAAACCTCAATATTAGCTTTATTGTTACGTCAGTTTGAAATAATCATCCAAGTACACTGCAAAAAAAATTCTGTTTTTTTACGAGTCACTTCCCCGTTTTCTTTAAGGCGAATCAGACGTTTTTCAGTTTACGTGCAGTTCCCCGTAATTATCATACAATTCGTGTTATTTGATCCGTTATTCGGCCTACTTGTATTGTTCGTAATTTGTATACATGTATGCAAAACATAGTTCGTTTACAACCGTGCAAGCTACCGACTAGAACATTGTAAAAACAATTATAAAACTTATTTAAACATTTTAAAAAGATGCAGTAATGGCTACAGATAAAAATAAACGCGAAAACACGATTATAGCATGATCGCAACTTTCTGAAGAAACCGCATTACTTAAAGCCAACTGCGCAGAGATACACCGAATATGCCAGACAATGCGGCGGTCAGTTCGAAGATTTCACCGCATTAAAACCGTTTCTAACGTGCAATAAAACATATAATAAGACATAAAATACACTGATTGTCACACTGGCAGACAAATAAGCAGACACTCTTAAATATGTGCCTGCTAAGTTTGCACCGCTCTGTGACAAAGAGTTGAACAGGGGTTTTAAGCGTTGAGTGATATGAGTATAGGTTAGCTCAACTTGTTAACCTGAGCAACTGTCAGTGGTCGAGGCTGTCGGTTCGAATCCCATGCATGCATCGCTATTTTCGAAATTCATTTTTAAACCTATTTATAATACAAACACGATTATAACATGATCGCAACTTCCTGAAGACAGCGCATTGTTGCGCAAGGGACACAACGAATAGGCCAGACCCTTAAATCAATACGGCTCTGAGTGAGGAGATTTTCCCTTATTAAAACCGTATCTGACATGCGATAAGACATATAATAAGACATATAATAAGACATAAAATACAATGGGTGTCGCACAGATAGACAAATAAGTAAATGCTTTTAAATAGATAAGCATGTCGCACCGCTCTGAGATTAATAAAGAATTGAATAGGGGCTTTAAGCGTTGATTACCATAAGTTGGGTTTAGCTCAGCTTGCTGAGGTGCGGAAATGTGAGTAGTCGAAGTTGAATTCGTCGTTTCGACCCCATGCGTCGCCAATTTAAAATTAATTTTTAAACCTCCTTACAATAAAATTACTGATATTGTCATTAAAATAATAATTTCTTCCCTGAATGAAATTTTATTATTAATAATTAGGCTATGCGGAAAATATTAAATATTAATAGGACGTACACGCAATCTCATACACGGACAAATAAGCGAACTCTCCTAATAAGCGTTTAACAAGCGCACGCTCAATAGTTTATGGAACATAATTAACAATGGATTATGATATGAGCAAATATAATACACTGGCATGCACTACCAATTGTAACTAAAGCTGATTCGTTTACTTATGTCATTTTGAAATAGTCATCCAAGTACATGCTTAATTACGCAGTTTCCAGAAATGCTAATCATAACTAATGGGCTCCTAAGCTCTACTTTTGACGATAATGTGGCAACATCCGAGTGATAACTGATAGTCTGGATGCGATTGATTTGATATTTTTTGCAAAACAGTTAAGCAATAGAGCTAAAGAGGTCTATCTCGTTACTTTTATATCGGCTTCCTAACACCAACCATGCATGTACTATACTTAAGGGTCAGGCCGTAGTGGACAGTTCAAAGCTTACGTAGAGGAGAGCGAGGCTGATCATTATTCTGAGAGCAACGATGGTTAAGCTAACATGCACACGCCACTACTGTTGACAGGGCTATTCAACAGAAGGGTCCAACCAACCATCATCTTGTTGACGGACAGATACCAAATGGAATTTGTTTTCAAGCTCATGTAACCTTGTAGCCTCCTTGAGAACATTATTATCCTGAATTTCTTAATTGTTCTTCCCTTGATCTGCCTGTTTACCTTACTGGATATTTTAGTACCGGAATTCTGGAGCCGCTAAGCGTGCCATCTTAAACCTCTTCGTCTGCCACTTAGTGGTTGTTCCGTGCCATAGGTTGCCGACGCCTGATATAGCGTTTGAGTTATTATATGGCACCCAACTTGAGAATATCTGTAATGCTTAGGCCCGTAAAACCTGTACAATATGTTATATATAGTTGCTGCTTTGCTTTCGTGAAATTTCTATGTTCTTTAACAGTTTAAACGCATACTGTATAGCTTATAATGTACGTTAATCTTGGTTTCGCTTGTCAACCATATATTTTTCCAATTAGAGAGTTATTTACTTAAGGCATTACGTGTGTTCAAATTGTTTTACACCTTCCTCTTAGTTACGTCCCCTTCTGTCGATTACGTTTCTTTAAATTCGCGCCTCAGATTCAGGTTTACTGACATTGCGCGCGTTACAAGTGCTTTAAATAAATAAATAAATAAATAAAAATAATGCCAACGGTATCTATTATGTTTACTAATGGAATTCTCTATGTAAAATGGTGTGATTTCTTTTATAGAAAATACTGACCATATCTATGTTTTGTTTAAATAGACCTGGCGACTTTCTTCGTCGCTTTAAGACTCACTGCTGGGGTCTTGTTGAAAAACCATCACAATGCATCATTATTCGGATGTGAAGGCGAAGAGGTTGAACTACGATGTCAGACGACGCTTTCCTACCCTGTCAGCTGGCAGTTCAGACCTACACATTCTAAAACTGATTGGCCTATTGAGATCTTTTCCGGTGGGGAAATTAATCCTCTGTATGCTTCTGAATTTAAAATAAACCAAAATAGATCAGCAGGACTTTATATTCTGATCATAACGCGAGCCAAAGCTTCACACTCCGGGGAGTACATATGCTTTGATGACGACGCATTGTCCACTGAACAATTATCGATCATTTTGACTGTTGGAAGTAAGTATTGTAGATAACAGTGTAAGCGAGATTTACATTAAGATTTTTCCTTTTAGCGAAGTACATAAAAGCTACATTGGATTTCTTTCTTTTTTGGTTTGAGAAGTTCTATAGCATCTTCAAAAAGCATGGTCTAAAGTATCCGTGCAGCAAATAATCTTTCCATGCACTGCGACATAATCAAACGACTAAATACTACGCAATGCACATGGTTATGGTGCAACTTGTTTTCTTAAAATTTAAAGTCTATCGTGCAGCGTATTGTCTGGCTCGTAAAAGGGTTAAAAGGCGGCCATCGAGGTAAATGAAGTCATACTTTACTATGATAGCTAAACAGAAGTTCTTATATGTCACGCTGTGGTTAAATGGAAGCAGAACGATATCTGTGTTTACCCAACAATTGCCAAGTATTCTTATCACTTTTTAAAGCCATGCTTACTATTAATTCTGCATTTATTGATCACCACTATCAAATGACGAAGCATCAATCGATGGCGCTAAGCGATTATGAGGGAAGGACTTGGTCATGGTCCCTGCATATTAACCGTCCGAGGAGAGGTTCGAACCACGTTACAAGCCGAACGCTCTAACCAATCGGGTACAGTGCCTAACTGTCACTATTTAGTGTCAGAGTGCAAGCTGCAGTGAATAGACCCCATGTCGTTGAGTAAGCATTGTTTTAATTAATAAGTTATTTTCTCATTTGATGAATTTTCGTTCTGCTCATATTCCACAGTGCTTTACACATCATACATTTTAATGTCAGCTGTTTCATACAGTGTGGCATTTCTAGGTTATTGTATACAGTCATGAAGCTAAAACACAGGATATGCAAGTTTTTTAAGTTTAAAAATAGCAGTATAATACATTTGATATTGTGTTTCTTTCTAATAATTTACTTTGTTTTGGTTGTTGTTTTGCAGGTAAGCCAGTTGATATCGTTGCTAAAAATTTTACAAATAGGCCTGCAATATCACAAAATGATGCATACAGAGGCGGGATATCGGTTTGCCTTCTATTTGTGCTTGTGATTCTGGTATTTAAGCGCATCTGTTAAATGTAAGTTTTGCCTTCTTTACAGCCAGTTTTAATCAGAAAGCCACGAGCAGAGATTGTACCCCACTGTTAGTATATTTAAAGTATATTATATGTGATCGCAACTTTTATGGCAGCTAATCTAAATTGATTTGTGGCTCCTCCGCAAAATTTCTGTAATGCTCACCCCTTTATGACAACTGGCTGTGGCGTGCTGTTGTAGGGAGTAAGACTCAAGCGCCTCAGTTCTTTCGCATATCTCATCAGGATTCGAACCCTGATCGTAGGGAGAAATCTTGCTTTGCAATCTGGCATTGCGCCTAAGGGTTGGTAATTTCTATGGGCAATAATCAGCTGATTTACCAGGTAGCCCTTCGATTCTCGAACCTATAGAGTGGTGTCCGCGACCCTCGAGCAGAGGGTTATCGCATCCTCTAGCGGATAAGGGTTCTTTTCCCCTACAATAGACTTATCTTCGTTGGCTGTATAAGTTTCTTGAGGAAGTCGGCGCAGCATAAACTCCTCTCTTAGCCTAGAGACTTCCTCCAAAAATCTTTCTCTAATCGGCGACTTGCGCTGCATAAATGTTTCTTCTAAACGCCTACAACTCTCCTTCAGTTCCTCTTGGAAATCTGCTTGGCGCTCATAACTTTCCTTCATTTTCTTTTGTAAATCTGCTTGGCGCTGTATGAATGTCTCTTCTAGACGCCCATAACTTTCCCTCATATTTTATGATTGTTTTATGATCTGTAATCGTCATTATAATTTGACCTTTGATGCAACTAAAACCTGGCGTTGGGTTCTAACTATTGACCTGCTGGTCGACTGTCAATCTACTGAAATTATTAGAAAACCGGAATGTTACAAGGAAATTACTTGGTTTGATTATATAAGAGATTTCCAAATCCACCGATTATCACGATATTTGTAAGTTATTAAGCTGCGAGAGCCTTTAAAAGTCTATTCTTTATGCCACAACAAGCTTATTTACGAGAAAATTTGTTAAAATATCATCATTGGTTGTAATGAGCTATATACTGATATTTTAAGTATGATCATAATGAGATAGTTTGACAGTGAGTTGGCTTTACTAATTCGTGTGTTTGATTGTGGCGGCACAATGTACCTGGCGCAATTTATGCGACTTTATAACACAGACACCCAAAGATGTACCTACCGCAATCTCATTTTTTATCAAAGTATTTAATTTGTTAGCGTTCTTCAACATATTTAACACATTTAATTATACACAAGCTAATGTATTTTCAATTACGTATGTGTAGTTCATATCACTATATCGTGCATCT
Source organism: Norana najaformis (assembly GCA_964023275.1). Classification (NCBI taxonomy): domain Eukaryota; kingdom Metazoa; phylum Annelida; class Clitellata; order Crassiclitellata; family Hormogastridae; genus Norana; species Norana najaformis. The sequence goes on along the minus strand of OZ029914.1, from coordinate 40,515,214 downwards.
TATCATTTTGCACAAGTTTACAATATTTCAATTTTACATTATGGTGCACGTATTTACTTATGCAGAATAAGATTATCTCAAGAGTAGGCCTATGTACAATCTCAGATCAGAGGAAACCAGTGCAGTCACTTTCTTATGTAATGATCAGTATTCATTATCATTTGTAAAGGCCACTTTTGTGGAATTCTGTACTATAAAATTGTTGTTAAGTAACTACATGTATATGCATTTGCTCTCTTTTTCTCTATTTTTATCAGCTGAGAACGGTTTATGTTCTGCTAAAGACTAGTCCGGTATTTATTTGAGATTTTGAGTTTTGTTGTTATCTAGTGAAATACATTGCATTCTGTAGCGGTGTCCCTATGCATGTTGTGAAAAAGATGACGCTTGATATTGTCTTCGCTTAGCTATAATTATAAACAATACAATAAATAGACTACATGTTTAATCGCTTTTTCTTTAGGTAGAAAAACTTTGGTTTCTCTGCATGAAAACATTATGAATTTTTAGCTTTTCTAATCAGTGAGTTACTTCTATAAAAATGTATTTTAAAATGTACTTACTTTCGTTCTTTTACTATACAAAAGACACAAAACAGTTCACTTATTCGAAGTCAACATTAAAAACAAGACAACAATGGCAACTCGGTGAAAATGACAATCAATCAGTCCAGACTAATCAGAATTAACCGTTCAGTCAGTGTTTCAATTACAGTCTACTCAGTCATCCGTATTCAATTCATGGCATAGCCTTCGAGTTCTTTGTTACGATCAAGTTCACCGGATACACCGTTTACACAGAAACATGTGACGTCATTATAAATTTGTATGTAAGCAAAAAGAAGTCAACCAGCTGAAGTTAGTAAGTATGCAAGCGTTTTGCGTGAATTGTTGACAATTGTGCACTAAACATCAAGAAAACGACTTAAAATGCGGGAAAAATACAAAAATCTTAGAATTACCCGCGATTTCACGGACATTTACCAATTACACGGAAACTTATCAATTACACGGATCGTGTCACGTCCGTGTAATCGTGAATTAGGTTGGGCCCTACATATCGTGTTTTAAGAACCTCGCAATGGCACTAACCATGGCTATCTGATAGATCTAAAAGGTGCAGTTAATTTAATGTACAATACGCGTTTGGTTCGAAAACATTTATATGCAGTTTCCACTGGGAAGCGAAATTTTCACAAGACTATTTGGTGCTTATCAAAAGCATAGTAGTGAATTTACCATTCGAAACTTTCAACGTTGCTGATGCTGAGTCGGAACCCAATCCTTCATCGTCGATGCATATATACTTCCCTGCATGCCACTCAGCCACACTTTCTATAACTAGATCATACTCTCCATCATTATTCCCCTTTTCAATTTTATATTCGGAGCTGTAAATTGGCGTGAAATTTAGCATGTATGTATTTAAACCTATATAGCTAAATACGCCAATGCGCAGCTGTAGAGCATAATTTATCCATGTGATTATAGTAGCAGCTACGATAGTCTTTTCGGCACGCATACAATGAACTTCAGTGCAGCTGTGGTAATAATATAAGTTCCAGGCAAAATAATGTCATTCGTTAACACAGTCTAAACAGGAAAACATTAATTGTTGTGGCCCCCGGTGGTCCTTTCTCTTACTTAAACCTAGATGTCATGGCTTTCATCACAAATCTAACAAGTGATATTTGTGTTGCAATGACAACAAACAATGAGATTTCCGGATTGGATTCGACTTCATTTTTTGCAGCAAGGAGTATATAGGCTTATGGCTGTTAAAATGAGAACCGGGGCATGGCATGATGGAAAATTGGGAGTTAAGCTGTATGTGCTAAGCTTCATTTTAATGATCTATGTTACCTTTTTCTTCCCTATTTTTCTGTTTAGATGCAGATGGTTGAAATCAAAATCTCGTCACTATGAATGTGTGCAAGTAATCAAAGCCAAAAAACTTAAATAGTGACGTGTTAAGTGCATTCTATATGTCCGAATCAAGATATTCTCTTCCATCGACACGTTTGTACCCATCACGAGCAACTCGGAGATCCTAACTACTCACTAAGAACGAAGCCAGGCCCAAGCAGCAAACAGCCACAAAGAGGGTTACAGAGAAACGGGAAGAATATCAACTGAGGTTATACGTTGCTTCTACGTAGCTACGTTCAGCTGTTGCAATATTCTCCCTGCATCTGCTAGTCTTATAGTATTTCAAAGGTCCAGGTTTGCTACTTTACTTGCTGGATGAGTGAGTGAACGATCAAAAACTTGAAAGGAAGCACGATCTTATGCAAGTGAGTGGGCTATTAGAATATCAGTCAGTCAGTCTGTCTGTCTGTCAATCAATCAGTCAGTCTGTCTGTCTGTCAATCAATCAATCAGTCAGTCATTCAGCTAACCCGCCAGCCAGCCAGCCAGTCACTTACTCGATCAATCAGTCACTCAGTTACCCAGTCAGTCAATAGCAAGAGGGTCATTCTAGCCCAACTCAACCATTGCCTCCCACCCGACCATCTCAGAATTAGCTGAACTTTTAACCACATATTGCACGATGTATTGGATGGAAATGTCCAAACATTTTTCTGCAATATTAAAATACATTCCAAGATATCGTAGATTCCGTGATCCCACCCTCCGAAGGCATTTTGCGAAACTTCTTTATGTTCACTTTTTGAGAATTTATATCGCTAGAGCTGTTAAACCAAGTTAGATGATTTTTTCAAGTTGTACATTTCCTAGCATAGATTACAAAAATATAATAATTATTATTGTGCCCCATCATTTCAGCTGCATTAAATGTCGAAGGTTCTTTCATATTCATGTTATTTATAAATTTTGCAACACTCAGTGATCAATTTCTCCAAATACGTTAGAAGACCATGATCTGGCGCAGTTTGTGAAAACCGGACCTGCAGAGGGAATTGACGTTTCTATGGTCTCATGGAGGAAACTTAAGGCGGTTAACTTTCTGGCACCCTGTTGAATGCCTTTAATGAAAGCTTTACATGTAACAACGAACGGCACCAACATTTTCTCAAAACAGGCCTACTTTGTAATACTGTAGTAAAGTATCCCATATCCCACAGGTGAGATGTAGAGGATCCCCTCATTTCCTTTTCTTTGTGCCCTTGAGCGGGCAATGAACGAGTCCCAAGGTCCTGGACACGGGGCTATTGCTTCGTATGACTTGCCGTTTACTTCCCAGCTAACGTCGGTACCAAAGGGGTGACAAAGGCACGGTGTGAGGAAACAACTTGCCCAGGGTCGTTACACGGAGTCGAACTGCAAACGGCATGATCATTGACCAAACGGGTTACCGATTGATCACCGTCCCGCGCTAATATTGTAGGCTGAATTGTATATAAACACTGAATGAAGAAGGAAAGAGATATGGCATTACCATTTATTTTGAAAAACAAAAACAATGGCATTTGGGGAAAAGAATTTAACAACGAAGATGGTTGTGGACGGCTTTTAGTCGGAAAATGTTGAAAAGTTTACATACCTTGGATGTATTGTGACGTATGACTTGGACAGTAGGAAAGAAATACTAGTCAGATATGCAAAGGCGACAACAACACTGAAAGCTATGTATAAAATCTGGAAAAACAAAGTCATAAAGCTGGAGACAAAACTGAACGTTCTGAATACATGTTTTTTCAGTAGTATGTCACATGTATTTGGATGTGAGGCTTGGGTAATAATGAAAGATGTTGAAAGAAGGATACTGGCCTTTGAGATAACATGCTACAGAAAGATTATGAAAATAGGATGGACACAAAAGGTGAGCAATGCAGAACTATACAGACATCTCAAAGAGAACTTGATGCAGAAGTTCGTTCAGAGGAAACTGGAATTATTTGGTCACATCACATAAGCAGAATGAGCAACGATAGGAAGATCAAGACATTAGTGTTCGGAATGATGGATGGACCAAACAAGAGAGGACGACCCCACAAAAAATGGATAGACGATATAGACGAATGGTGTGGAACATCACTCCAGAAGCTGAGCCACGCCGCACTGGAAAGACAACACTGGAAGAGCACAGTGAGAATGGCATCGGACACCTACGGGCATTGTACTCATGGTTGATGATGATGATCATAATGATGATGATTATAGTTCCGTGATTTCTACAGCGCCTACGAAAGCTAAGTCACGAGAACCAGCTTATTCACAGGCGCTCAATCAAAGCAAAATCGATAGGCAGGATGGTCAGAATCGGTTCCAGATCGAGACCCAAGAGTCAGGCAGGCAGGCGGGCAGGCAGGCAAGCAGTCGGACGGCAATGGTGGATGGTGTTTGGAATTGAAGTGGCAAAAATAGATGAGGGGAAGAAGAGGCAACCATGAAACTAAAATGATAGTAACTTCAATTTCTTAGGCCACGGCACATAAAGACGGGTGGCCACACCCGCCTGTCCTCTCCCTCGCTGTCTGATCTTTCCAATGATGTACTCACTCTCTAGCCGAGTTCGCCATGAGGCGCTCCTGGTGCATAAATCTTTAAATACAAATATCTTTCTATCCTCTCACATCAAAAATAACTGTGAATATATGACTAGTATATAACCTCATTTTGCTAGAATAGTATTGTTTACTGTAATTGTACTATTGCTGCGCTGATGTCGGCCAAACATATTTTTGTGTCTGGATGGCAAACAGCAAAAAATATTCAGCATTCTGGCGATTCAAAGCAGAATTAAAATTAAGGTACTCATTCACTCACTCAATCCCACCCACTCACTCATTCACTCACTCACTCACTCAGCTAACCAAAGTCGGTCAGTCAGTCAGCCAACCAAACTCAGTCAGTCACTCAGTCAGTCAGTCAGTCAGTTTGTTGTAAGAACGAAAGTAAGTACATTTTAAAATACATTTTATGCAAGTAACTCAGTTTTTAAAGTAGCTAAATATTCACAATGTACCGAAAGCACAACATTTCTTCCAAAAGAAACGACGACTAAGCATATTGTCTAATTATGGTATTGTTTATAATTATACTTACGCGAAGACAACATCAAGATTTATTTTTTCCACAACATGCATTGTGACAACGTACAGCATGCAATGTATTCGACTGCAAGGGATCAAAATTCAAAATCTCAAACACCAAAAACCTAAACTGATCTCAGCTGATAAATACTTAGAAACAGAGCATCGTTTTAAAATAACTTAACAGCAAGTTTATAGTCCAGAATTACACAAAGCAAGCCTTCAAAAATGATGGTGAATACTGACACAATACTTCATTACAAAAGAAACGGACTGTGGCGCTCTACTGTTCCTTGGATCTGTGGTGATGCAAAGGTGCTATATGAATAGCAGCAGACACTTGTGCAATGCCGTGTTACAGCATCGGACTCATGCTGATTACCATTTTCTCAAGCATTTGTTCATTCAGTTGACTATGTTGTGTTTTGGCTCGTTATAAATAGTCAATGAATGAGGCCTTTATGATATATATTAAAGTTATTGCCAATAAGACATTAATCTCATTGTTGCGTCTTTACAGAAATGCAGTTTCAAAGAATGTCGAGACTAACCTACTTATGGCCAGCTAATCACTAGACTTATGAATAATTAATGACCTCCCTCACACATGAAGAAGTTCTTTGAAACTCGATTCCTTTCGTCGTCCTTTTCCATTGGACGTTTGAGTTGTACAGAAAACGCTTAGTCAAGACAGCACAAATCCCATCTAAACTGAATCTAGCTAACTACTTAAGCTGGCCTTTAATATTAAAGTCCTACTTATTCTATAACTGGCCGGCTAAAATCTTAATCAACTATTGTGACTAATCTGTACATTGCAACTTAACACTAATAAAATGTAGATGAAAAACATAATAACTCAAATCAAATTTGGATAAAAAGGAAGTTTGCTACACGAACTGCGTCATCTAGGCTGTTTATACGCTTACTCTTCATATAATTTTATTCTCCATAAGAAAACACGTGCACCATGATGTAAAATTGAAGTATTGTAAACTTATGCAAAATGATAAGATGCATGGCATAGTCATATAAACTTTATATGCATTATTGAAAATGCATTAGCTTATGTATGGTTATATGTGTTAAACACGTTGAAGAAGGATAAAAAATTAAATACTTTGATAAAAAATGACTAAATTAAATAATTTGATGAAAACGGTTAAATTAAATGCTTTGATAAAAATGGCTAAATTAAATACTTTGATAAAAATGACTAGATTTTATACTTTTACAAAAATGACAAAATTAAGTACTCTGATGAAAAATTAGATTCTGACAAGCATACCTTTGGGCGAGCGCTTGTGTCACAAAGTCACTGCTTAGTCACATATTACATTCATGTAAATTGATAAGAATGTTAGTAACAATAACTATAAATTCGTAAAGCCAACTTAATGTCAAACTGTCTCATTATGATCAAACTTCACAACATCAGTTTATAACTCATTTCAACGACCTCATATAATTTAACAAATATTCTAGTAAATAAACTTCTTGTGGCAAAAAGAGAGACTTTTAAAAACTCAAACCGCTTAATAACTTTACGAATATCGTGATAATCGGTGGATTTGAAATTCTCTGATATAATCAAACCCAATTATTTCCTTGTGTCATTCCGGTTTTTTAATAATATCAATAGATTAACAGTCGACGAGCAGGCCAATAGTTATAACTCAAAGCCAGGTTTAGTTGCACCAAGGGTCAAATTATAATGACGATTACAGATCATAAAAGCGGCGATCACTTATTTAATCTAAATATACTAACGGTGGGGTACAAGCTCAGCTCATGGCTTTCTGATTAAAGCTCGCTATAGAGAAAACAAAACTTGTATTTATTAGTTGCGGTTAAATACCAGACTCACAGAAACAAATAGAAGACGCACCGAAACTCCACTTATGTGTGCATAATTTTGTGCGAATAAAGATTGAAAATCATCAGCCTCTCTAATATCAACCGGCCTGCCTGCAAACAACAACCAAAACAAAGTAGGCCTAAATTATTAGTAAGAAATACAATATCAGATATATCATATCGATTTTTTCAGCTTTATAAAAACTTGCACATTCCGTGCTTTAGTCCCATAACTGAGAACAATAACCTAGGCCTATATGAAACAGCTATCATTAAAAATGCATGGCGTGTCAAGCACTGCGGTAAATGAGCAAAACGGAAACTCTGCAAATGAGGAAATAACTTATCAATAAAAAAAATGCTTACTCAACGACATGGGGTCTATTCACTGCAGCTTGCACTCTGACACTACATAGTGACAGTTAGGCACGGTAGCTA